>PVIY010015921.1:0-52819 GCA_004026745.1 Myrmecophaga tridactyla
TATTCATAATCTCCCTCGACCACAACCTTTTTACCTGGTTAGGACTTTGGATGATTATCTCTCTGTGTTATCCTTGTTCATGCCCCTAAAGTTACTCTCAGTAAATGGGGTCATGGACTCATAATACATTCCCAACCCTTATGACCTGATGCTATGACTCACCCAGAAATTATCAAAGAATATTCTGAGTTCACCAATGCTGAGTCTGCCCTGAATGATGGGTGAAGTTGGAAGTTCTGCTCCCAGAAAGGGCAGGAAGATTTAAATACTTTTGAGTCTCTAGAATGTAAAATTATGATTCCACATTAGCAGAGATTCTAAACCAGGCTTGAGTCATGTGTAGGTAAAACATTTATGTTTCCATGCTTTTATGAATTTAATTCCCGTGATCCTCATTAGTGAAGTATGCTTTGTCTCTCTGCTCCTTAAGATATTTAGCTCTCTGTAGGGGAAAAATGGTAACAGAATGCAAACTTGGGTCTATTTTGACCCTTGGGAGAAAGTTTTGGTGCTTCTTGATAATCGCTTATCCCAGCAGACACTCACTCTTTAGCTGTGTACTCTAGTGGTGCAACTTTTCCATAATGATTTCCCTATCGCTGATTCAGAATAGAGATTTGGGGTGCACTAAAATATCTATTGTCTCTGATTTCTGTCTTCTGATATTTGATCTGATTTATTGGGCTGCCCTTTCTCAAAAGTATTTTTGCATGTTTCAGTGCTTTTTCTTTCTCCCCAATAGTTAACAAAATCTATTCAACTCACTCAACTAATTATTTTCAATCATTCAAAAATATGTATTCAGCAATACTACATGGCAATCAGTAAACTGCAGTTTTAGAATTAAAAAAAAACAGTAATATAATGTGTCTGCTGCCAAACAGCAAAGAGTCATTGGAAATAAATAAATACCAGAATCGAGGGTGGTATTGAAGTCCTGGTGAAATGTAATGCAATGTGAATGAGGATCAGCTTCTCCATTTCTGATAAAATGAATCCTGGGGCTCTGATAGGGTTGTATGAAAAGATTTGAAACAATGAAAAGAAAGACAACAGAACTTTGGGTAATGAAAGGACAATAAATGAAATTTAACATATCTTAGAGGGACATGATGACATATTTTGAACTTGCGGTAGAAAGGATTGACAAACTAGAAGATAGAATATAGAAATTTACAGATTGGAGAGAGAGAGAAAAGATGGAAAATAGGAGCTGGGTCTTAGGTAAATTAATGACAACATGAAGTGGATAAACATATGCTCCTGGGTGTCACAGAAGGACAAGAAATGTGAAAAGGGGCAGAAAGAACACCTGAGGAAATTATGGCTGAAGTTTCCCAAGTCTGAGGAACAACATAAATGCAATTACCCAGGAAGCACAACAAATTTGAAACTGTATGAATTCTAATAGGCTTAAACCTGTACAAATGCTAAGAAGAATGATGTATGTCAAAGATTAAGAGTGAATCCTGAACACAGCAGAAGAAAAGTAATTCATCACATACAAAGAGACTATAGTAAAATTAAGGACCAATTTCTCATCAGAATCCTTGATGGTGAGAAGGCAATAGTAAGATATATTTCTCTCTGAGGGAGAATAATTGCAGCCAAGAATCATTTATCTGTAAAAAATGTCCTTCACAAATGTGTACAGTTTAAAATATTCACAGGTAAATAGGAAAGATTTCTCTCTCAAGAAATATTAAAGGGAGTTCTGCAGACTCAAAGGAAAATAGAGGAGCAAGAACTTGGAGGAGAGCATTGAAAATAAGTATCACTAAGAGGATAAAAGAAAGGCAAATATAAGGATGACATGCAAAATTAAAAGATAAAATATATGATGTAATTATTGCGTTGAGAGTAATAGCACAATGTGAATGAATTAATGCACTCATCAAAAGATGCAGATTGGCAGAATGTAGAAAATGTATGATCTAACTAAAGGCTTTCCTTAGGCCAAAGGCAACAAAGAGATTGACAGTGAAGGGTTGGAAAAACATGTTCCACACAAACTGTCACGAAAATGAGCTGGGGTTGCTCCAGTAATATTGGATATCATAGATTTTAAATGCAAAAGTGGTATAAGAGACAAATAGGACACATTATATTAATGCCAGGGGAAATTTCCCACAAAGAAATCACAAGTATAAATGTTTATGATCCTAACCAGAGAACAGTAAATACAAAAGTTCAGTAACTAGCAAACTGCAGTGAGAAATAGATATCATTTTGTATGTCCTGGATTCTTCAATGCACCACTCTCATTTATTAACAGAACATCTAATTAGCATATAAATAAGGAAACCAAAAACCTGAATACTATGATAAATCAACTAGACTTAACAGATGTATGGAGAACAATGGACCCCTATGCAGCAGAACATACATTCTTCTCAGGGTCCCTTGGTCTTTCTCCAAGATGTACCCGATGTTGCATTACAAAACAGATGAAAATATATTTTAAAGAAATTGAAGTGATCTAAAACACTTTCTCTGATTGCAATATATTTAATGTGGAAATCAATAAAAAGCAGAACTGAAAAATTCACATACTTGTAGAGGTTAAACAAGACACACAAGCAATCTGTGGGCCAAAGAAGAAATCACAAGAGAAATCAGTAAATTTTTGACAACAAATGCAACCAAAAACACATATCACAACAGATGTGATTCAGTGAAGGCAATGTTGAGAAGGATATTTATGGCCCTAAATTCCTGTATTATATAAGAAGAAAGAGCTAAAATCAATGATCTAATTTAACATCTGGGAGAACTAGAAAAAAGAATGGGAAATGAATCCAAAGGAAGTAGAAGCTCACAGTTCACCATGGGCTGTTCTGAATTATCTTTGTAAACTGGGCTATGAGTTGAAGAAGAAATTCAACATACAGTACTCTACACTAAAATCTTATATTAGAGGGAGAATCTGATTGCCATAGTTACCTATCAAACTATTCAAATGATCAAAATTCAATTGAAGATTTGAAGATATATAAAGAAAAAGGAAGGTATGACCCATTGAAAGAAAAAGCTAAATGCAACCTCAAAGAAGCTCTTCTTTTGTTGCTCAGATGTAACTTCTCTCTTTATGATTTCTCCACAGGCAAACTGACTGCCCTCTCCTAGATGGGACATGACTCCCAGGGCTGTAAAACTCCCTGACAACATGGAACATGACTCCTGGGGATGGGCCTGGTTCTGGCATCAATAGGATTGAGAGACTTCCTGACCCAAAGGGGGAAGAGAAATGAAGCAAAATAAAGATTTAGTGGCTGAGTGATTTCAAGTACAGTCAAGGGGACATTCTAGAGGTTATTTGTATGCATGAATTAGATATCCCTATTCAATTTTTTTCTAGGTATTGGAAAAACTAAAGGGAAATACCTGAAACAAAATGTAGTCTGTTCTTGAGGATGATTGTATAATATATGGTTTTTATTATGTGGGGTGTGATTGTGAAAACTTTGTGACTGACAATATTTTTATCCAGTGTATGGACAGATGAGTAACAGCATAAAGAAAAAAATAAATAATAAGGGGGAAAGGGGGAGAGATGTGTTGGATGCTCTTTTTCTGTTATTATTATTGTTTCAGAAGTAATAAAAATGTGCAAAATAGGTTGTGATGCTCCATGTCCAGCTATATGATGATATCGTGAACACTGATTGTATGCTCTGAATGATTATATGGTATGTGAATATATCACAATAAAATTGCATTTAACATAGACAAACGGAATGATACAAGTGCTGGAGAAAATGTGGAGAGGCACTGCTGCTAGGGAATTTAAATGGTGCAACCTCACTGGAGGACAGTGTACTGGTTCCATAGGAGGTTGTGTATGTTTCCCATATGGTCCTGCAATCCCAATATTACATATACAGGTGGAAGAACTGAAAGCAGGGTCATGAATAGGCATTTGCAAACTGGTGTCCATTGCAGCAAATGTTCATAAATTGGAATGGATGGAGATGGCCCTAGGGTACATTGATAAGGAACAGAAGGGCAAACTGTGGTGCATATATATGATAGAATGTTGAGCAGCTTCCAGAAGGAAAGAAGTTGTAAAGCATGCAACAAGGTGAGTGAAACTTGAGGACATAATGTTGAGTGAAATAAGCCACCAATGAAAGGACAAATATCATATGGTTTCTTTCCTGATTTGAAAGAATTATGACCCTTGAAAAGCCATGTTTTAATCCTGATCCATCTCCTGGAGGCAACAGTTTCATTTAATTCCTGAATAGGGAGTCAGATCTTGTTTTTCTCTACAGATTAGCATAATACCCTCTTACATTCCATAGTATTTTGGGTAGAAAATAAAAAAGAGTTTGTAAAGTCCCCTTGAGGGACTGGGGGAAAATGTGGAACTTTTAAGCTTCCCCATTTGGGAAATTCCTAATAATATGTCAATCTTAAGGCATGTCTTTATGAAAATTATTTCAGCAATGGTGATGCTAAGCGTACTTAAAATCATGCATGAGTCACGCTCAGAGAACTCTTTTGTTGCTCTGATGCTGCCTTTCTTTAAGCCAAACTCTGCAAAAAACTCACCCCCTCCCTAACATTTGGGATATTACTCCCTTGGGTGTGGCTCCCTGGAAACAGGATATGACTCCCTGGGATGAATCTGGTCCTGTCATCATGGGATTGGAAATACCTTGTTGACCAAAATGAGGAATAGAAATGAGGCAAAATTCAGTTTCAGAGATCAAGAGACTTCAAATAGAATCGAGTTGACATGTTGGAGGTTAATCTCATGCAGACTTCAGCCAGATATTAAATATACCCACTGTATGCCAAGCTGACACAAAAAGTAGTTCTTAAAATCCTAAAGGAAAATTTGGACCCTAATTAAGAATCTATAAAAGTCATTCTTATTAAGTTTATTTTTAAAGAAACTATAGGACTCCAAATTGTTGCTAACCCAGATAATCTGTGAAACCCAGAGGTAATATCTTCTCAAAGGACATCATCCAATTTCTTTCCTTACCCAGTAAAATCAACACCCTTTCCCAGCATGTCCCTGAAGATTGAGACAATGATCAAATGAGAGGGGAAGGTGTAATTGGAAATTCGAATTTAACAAATGATTTTGACTACTGAGTCATGCACATATGTCACAACATTTTAATTTTCTAGTATGCTAGAACAGCCAGAAGAAAATACCTGAAGCTGTAGTCATCCATTAGCCTTGATATTTGAAAATGGTTGCATAACTATAGAGCTTTCATCATGGGACCATCTGAGTGTAAAAACCTTGTGACTGACAGTCCTTCTACCCAGGCCATGGATAGATAAGAATTAAAATAAAGACATGTATAAAAAATAGTATAATGATATATTGGGAAAATGGGGGAAAATCCCCATATGTAAACTTTGGACAATCATTATAGTACTACCTTGATAATTTTTCATCAATTGTTAAAACTATTACCTACTGTTAACATGGAATTAGAGTTACAAAAGTAGCATTATCATCCATGGCAACGAACTCTCAATACAAACATACAAGAGCTGACGGTGGGATGGTGTATGTGAATCTGTATTTTATGCATGATTTTTCCTTAAACCACAACTTCATTTTTTTATATTTTTTATAATCATTCCATTCTACATATATGATCAATAATTCATATCATCACATAGTTACATACTCATCATCATGATCATTTCTAAGTACATTTTTATCAATTCAGAAAAAGAAATAAAAAGACTAGAGAAAAAAATTTATACATACAATACCCCTTACCCCTCCCTTTCATTAATCATTAGCATTTCAATCTAAATTTATTTTAACATTTGTTCTGCCTATTATTTATTTTTATTCCATTTGATTTACTTGTCTGTTGGTAAGGTAGATAAAAGGAACATCAGACACAAGGTTTTCACAATCACACAGTCACATTGTGAAAACTATATCATTATTCAATCATCTTCAAGAAACATGGCTGCTGGAACACAGTTTCTACACTTTCAGGCAGTTCCCTCCAGCCTCTCCATTACATCTCTACTAACAAGGTGGTATCAATTTAATATGTAAGAATAACCTCCAGGAAAACCTCTAGACTCTGTTTGGAATCTCTCAGTCATTGACACTTTGCCTCATTTCACTCCTCTCTCTTTTGGTCGAGAAGGTTTTCTCAATCCCTTGATGCTGAGTCTCAACTCATCCTAGGATTTCTGTCCCACGTTACCAGGAAGGTGCACACCCCTGGGAGTCATGTCCCACATAGAGAGAGGGAGGGCAGTGAGTTTGCTTGTTGTCTTGGCTGGAGAAACAGGTCAAATCTGAGCAAGAAAAGAGGTTCTCTTAGGGGTGACTCTTAGGCCTAATTTTAAGTAGGCTTCACTATCCTTTGTGGGGTTAAGCTTCATATGAAAAAACCCCCAAGATTGGGGGTTCAGTCTATTGCTTTGGTTGTCCCCACTGCTTGTGAGAATATCAAGAATTAAACTTGGGGAAGTTGAATTTTCCCCCTTTCACACCATTCCCCCAAGGGGACTTTGCAAATACTTTTTTATTCACTGTTCATCGCTCTGAGATTATTGGGGTATCCCTCTGGACAAACCAACAAAATCTCATGCCCTACTCAAGGTTCCAGATACTAATGGTGTTCAGTTAAGCTGTCTAAATAAATTTTGTACCAAATAAACATTTTTTGCTTAATCTCAAACATAAATGAAAAATTTTAAATATTAGTTACTATCTATTTTCAACACCCTGCAATAATGACATTCCTATGTTCTTCCTCATGCAAAAACATTTTTTAAATTTGCACATTTAGTCACTATCATTATACCCTCTAGGCATTCCTAGATTATACCATCTCAGTCTCTATCATCTATCTTTTGATCTGATTTCATTTGTACCCCCAGCCCTCCTCCCTCTATCATTCTCATACTCAGCTTCATTCAGTGTTTTAACATAACTGTATTACAGTTAGGTAGTATTGTGCTATCCATTTCTGAGATTTTAAAATGAGTTCTGTTGCACAACTTATATCCCTTCAGCTGCAATTACCCAATATGTTATCCTATTTCTATTTCCTGATGGTCTCTGTTACCAATGAAATTCTCCAAATTTATTCACTAATGTCGGTTCATATCAGCAAGTCCATACAGTATTTGCCCTTTTGTTTCTGGCTAATCTCACTCAGCATAATCTCCTTAAGGTCCATCCATGCTGTTACATACTTCATATCTTTATTGTGTCTTACAGTTGCATAGTATTCCGTCATATGTATATACCACGGTTTGTTTAGCCACTCTTCTGTTGATGGACATTTTGGTTGTTTCCATATCTTCACAATTGTAAATAATGATGCTATAGACATTGTTGTGCAAATGTCCGTTTGTATCCTCCCTCTCATGCCCTCTGAGTAGATACCTAACAATGATATTGCTGGGTCATATGGCAATTCAATATTTAGCTTCACGAGGAACCACTGAACTGCCTTCCACAGCAGTTATAGCATTTGACATTCCCACCAACAGTGAATAAGTGTACCACTTTCTCCACATCCTCTCCAGCACTTGTTGTTTTCTGTTTTATTGATAATGGCCATTCTGGTGGATGTGAGATTGTATCTCATTGTGGTTTTGATTTGCATTTCCCTAATAGCCAGGGAAGTTGAGCATCTTTCCATGTGCATTTTGGCCATTTGTATTTCCTGTTCTGAGAAGTGTCTGTTCAGGGCTTTTGCACATTTTGTAATTGGGTTTTCTGTCTTTTTGTTATTGAATTGAACAATTTATTTACATATTTTGTATACTAGACCTTTATATGATATATTGTTTCCAAATATTGTGACCCATTGTGCAGGCTGTCTTTTTTATTTTCTTGACGAAGTTCTTTGGTATGCCAAAGTGTTTAATTTTGAGGAGTTCCCATTTCATTATTTTTTTCTTCAATGCTCATGCATTGAGTGTAAGGTCTAGGAAACTGCCTCCTATTATAAGATTTAAATGATATCTCCCTATATTTTCTTCTACTAGTTTTATGGACTTAGATGTAATGTTTAGGTCTTTGATCCATTTTGAGTTAATTTTTGTATAGGGTGTAAGATATGGATCCTCTTTCATTCCTTTGCATGTGGATATCCATTTCTCTAGGCACCATTTATTGAAGAGACTGTTCTGTCCCAGGTGAGTTGGCTCAACTGCCTTATCAAAGATCAATTGTCTATAGTTGAGAGAGTCTATATCTGAACACTCTATTTGATTCCATGGTCAGTACATCTATTTTAATGCCAGTACAATGCTATTTTGACCACTGTAGCTTCACAATACACCTTGAAGTCAAGTAGCATGAGAGCTTCGACTTTATTTTTTTTCTCAGGATACTTTTCACCTATTTGGGGCTTCCTTCCCTTCCAGATAAATTTGGTTATTGGTTTTTCTAGTTCTGAAAAGTAAGTTGTTGGGATTTTAATTGGTATTGCATTGAATCTGTAAATTAACTTAGGCAGAATTGACACCTTAACTATATTTAGTCTTCCAATCCATGAATACGGTATGCCCTTCCATTTACTTGGGTCTTCTGTGATTCCTTTTAACAATTTCTTGTAGTTTTCTTTGTATAGGTCTTTTATCTCTTTAGTTAAATTCATTTCTAAACATTTCATTCTTTTGGTTCCAATTGTAAATGGAATTTTTTCTTTATTTCCCCCTCATGTTGTTCATTAATAGTGTAGAGAAACACTACAGATTTTTGAGTGTTGACCTTGTAACCTACCACTTTGCTGTACTTATTTATTAGCTCTAGTAGTTTTGTTGTGGATTCTTCAGAGTTTTCGACCTATAGTATCATATCATCTGCAAACAGTAAGAGCTTTATTTTTTCCTTTCCAATTTTGATGCCTTGTATTTCGTTTTCTTGTCTAATTGCTCTGTCTAGGACACAATTTTGAATAACAGTAGTGTTAGTGGACAATCTTCTTTTGTTTTTCCCCACTGAGGATGATTCTAGTAGTGTGTTTTTCATATATGCCCTTTATCATTTTCAAGAAGTTCCCTTCTATTCATAGCCTTTGAAATGTTTTCAACAGGAAAGGATGTTGAATTTTGTCAAATGCCCTTTCTGAATCAATCGAGATGATCATGTGGTTTATCTGCTTTGATTTGTTGATATGGTGTATTACCTTAATTGATTTTGTTATGTTGAAGCATCCTTGCATAACTGGGAGGAATCCAACTTGCTTGTGGCTTATAATTCTTCAAATTCTTCTAGATTTGATTTGCTAGAATGTTTTTGAGGATCTTTGCATCTGTATTTATTAGAGAGATTGGTCTTTAGTATTCTTTTTTGTAATGTATTTGTCTGGCTTTGGTATGAGATTGATGTTGGTTTCACGGAATGAGTTAGGTAGCTTTCCCTCTCTTCAATTGTTTTGAAGAGTTTGAGTAGAATTGGTAATAAATCTTTCTTGAATGTTTGGTAGAATTCACATGTGAAGCCATCTGGCCTTGGACTTTTCTTTTTGGAGAGCTTCTTAATGACTGATTCAATTTCTTTATTTATGATTGGTTTGCTGAGGTCTATTTCTTCTTGAGTCAATGTTGGCTATTCATGCCTTTCTAGAAATTTGTCCATTTCATCTACATTGTCAAATTTATTAACATGAAGCTGTTCATAGTATCCTGTCATTACTTCCTTTATTTCTGTGGGTTCAGTGGTTATGTCTCCTCTTCTATTTCTGATTGCATTTATTTGCATCCTCTCTCTTCTCCTTTTTGTCAACCTCACTAAGGGTCCATCAATCTTATTGATTTTCACATGGAAACAACTTCTGGTTTTGTTGATTTTCTCAATTTCATTTTTTCTGCTGTAATCTTCATTATTTCTTTCCTTTTGCTTGCTTTTGGGTTAGTTTGCTGTTCTTTCTCTAGTTCTTCCAAGTGGACAGTTAATTCCTTGATTTTTGCCCTTTCTTCTTTTTTGATATAGGCATTTAGGGCAATAAATTTCCCTCTTAGCATTGCTTTTTCTGTATCCCATAAATTTTGATACGTTGTTTTTTCATTTTCATTTGCTAGAGATATTTAATGATTTCTCTTGTAATTTCTTCCTTGGCCCACTTGTTGTTTAAGATTGTGTTGTTGACCCTCCACATATTTGTGAATTTTCAGACACTCTGTATATTATTGATTTCAAGCTTCACTCTTTTATGTTATGAGAAAGTGTTTTGCATGATTTCAATCTTTTTATATTTATTGAAACTTGCTTTGTGACCCAGCATATGGTTTATCTTTGAGAATGATCCATGAGTGCTTGAAAAGAAGGTGTCAGCTGTCAAAGAAAAAGAATGTCAGCTGTCATTCTTTATAATCAGAATCTCAGATGTCAGTGGGAAAGAGGGAATCTTGAAAGAAGCAAGTGAAAACCACAACTTCTAATGAAATAAAAACAAATCAATTAGAGCATCGAGGGTTGAAATATACATTTATGAAAATTTAAATTTGCCTGATGTGGAACTTAAAGAAAATTTGCAGCGATAGTAACCAAATTGGAATCCAGAAAAGACATTAGGCAATAATACAAATTTATGTTTGTAGATTTTCCCTAATTCCTGCAGCTATTGTGAGTAAAGCATTCCATGCAATCATATTTATTTCCTACGGCACAACAGGACTTCTCTGTTTAATTCTACTGTTTCTTTTTCTCCATTGACTCTGTTTCCACTTAAGGTAACAAATAAAAACAAAGACATCTGTGTGAAACTTTAAATATGAAACAGATAAATAATCTGAATTTGCATGATTTATCTCAGAGCTACATGGTTTCATCCAAAACTTCAGAGGAAGATGATCTGAAATTCAAGGAAAAATAAGGATGTTGACAGTGGTAGAAGACCACTAGGAGATGTTGTCCAAGACCCTCTCATCCAACATTGGAAATCTATCATTTGCTTCTCTTCAATCCTCAGCTCTTGGCAAGG
Organism: Myrmecophaga tridactyla; assembly: GCA_004026745.1. Classification (NCBI taxonomy): domain Eukaryota; kingdom Metazoa; phylum Chordata; class Mammalia; order Pilosa; family Myrmecophagidae; genus Myrmecophaga; species Myrmecophaga tridactyla. The sequence continues at coordinate 10,941 of PVIY010015921.1, forward strand.
GTGGAATGATTCGTTCCTCCTATGTATCACATACATACCCTTTGACAGAGGCTATATTTTATGGCACATTCTTAGTGGTAAAGGGTCTGTTACTGCTTTCTACAGTGTATGAATTTAAATCGTGTTCCCTGTTTCTGAAGTGTTTATTCTGACTTCTCCTACTCTTAACAATTAATCTTTCAACAGAAAGCACGAATCTCTTTTTTATGCCTTAAATTTTGCATGGAAGGGTCCCAGTAAATACTTATTGGATGTATCCAACCGAATACTATTGAACAGGGCATACTGACTCAAAATGAGTCTTCTCCTCCATCTAAATAGCATAACATTGAAAGTTTGAAGACAAGAATCAAATTGCCTTTTTCTGCTGGAAAAATAATGTATTTTGCTCTGTAACATGATGTTTATCTCTCACCACGATTACCGAAAATTTCTTTTGCTGATATCAAAATTTTAATGACTCTTCCATATTTTACTCCAAACAAAGCCCAGTGCTGTACTTCTTTCACCAATAGCACACAATTTGATTATTTTTTCCATGTAACCATCTATAGATTCTTCAAGAATAAAATTTTATTTTCTCTGAGAACAAATCTATCACGTCAGTTCAGATTGAATCATAATTGTTGTTACTAATTTAATGGTTCTGGAAATGAATAAACATGTACTAACAATCCCAGGAATATTTTTCATCTCAGAAAAAAATTGGAGTTGCTGGAATAGTAATAGAAGTAAAGTTTGAAGAGTTGGTATATATTGCAGATTAGTAACCGTTTCCATTACTCACTCAAGATTTGTTCTTCAAAATATTTTTTCTTAAGAACCTGTCTAAGAGCTGTATAAATCAAAAGAAAACAGGAAGTCTTTGGAAATTTTGAAAGAGGTAAAATTGCCCTTCCACCTGAGGTACACTCAAGTGTAAGTAAGTTTGGCGCCCAGGATGGCATCTACATGGTATTGTGTGACGTGGATGAGGTGGACTGGCCCTTAATAGGCTTTTCTTCCTCCCTTTAGTTTTGGATTCTTTGTTGGAGACGATGGTGAACTAGCAGGTGCATATGTAATCAAAACATGTGGGTAGAGTTTCTTACTACCTGAATTGCACAAAATGTGACACTCTCGATGGAGTCTTCCTGATTATACAATATTCTGGATGAGAGCAGAAGTGTCACATTCCCTAGCTGTTACTGTTTTCTAGAGCTTCTTTCACTGTTCCATTTTTTTTACTTGAAAGACATACCTCTAGCTTTTTGAAAAAATATTGAGAATATATGCCTGCTGAATTTCTTCATAAATTTTTACCGATTTTTAAAAATGTATTTCTCCTTAAAGAAAAGGAGTAATGCAAGGAAATTATTAGATACAAAAACTGATTGCAAATGCATGGATCTTCCTGTGTAAGATTCTGGGATTTGATAGATGAACTTGCTGGAACTGATTACCACAATGATGCTGGGTACTTTGGGTAAATGTATACAACTACTGCATGTCTAGCAAGGACAAAGTGTGACTCACTATCTATTTTTTATTGTCATCCCTAAAGAAAGTGCTTATCAAAGACTTTTGGCAAACTGTCTGGTTTATGTGATAAAATATTTTGTTAAGAATTCAAGAAGAAATATGGAATAAGGTTGGTCTTTTATTTGCCCTGGAGAGACATCAAAAAATGGCAATCTGAGAATTTTACTCCTCAGGTTATGGCACAATCAAAACAAAGAACTTTGCAGCACTGCATGAATCAAATCTCTTTTCTCTGTAAATTACATTTCTGACATGGGTATGACTAAAACTGGGTCTGATTCTTGGGTTAATACATTGCAATATAAATTAATTCACAGCTCTGCAAAAGATATAAAGTGAATTAAATAAATGACCACATCCTTTTTCCCCTAAGTGTGCATTACCTCAGAGCAATATCTCGTCACACAATGTCACTCTAATTTGTCAATGGCTCTGATGAACTAAACATTAGTGGTATTCTACCTCACAAGGAACACAGGACATCTACAAAAACCCATGATATTATTACCTAATGTCTTGCATTAATGGTTTAAAAAGACACAGTTGGAAATTAGAAAGTGACCCAAATTGCTTTTCAGGATTGGTAAAAGAGGTCTATGATTATAGGAAGTGCTAAGGAAAATTTACTGAAAAATGTCCCTGCCTATGCAAATAATTCTTAAAGAGCAAATTTGTGTCCCTGAAAGAAATTCAATGATAGTAAAACCACCAACTATTGAAGAATCAGGAGCTGCAGTATCTCTTATATCATCACCTAACTTTTATGGAATATACTGGAGAAAGTCACAGATGGAAATGGAAGTGGCTTATTGAAACTTCAGTATGCTGTGACTCAATTCCAAGCTGTGTCCTATTTCAAGAGTTGATTAACACAACCCTGGCATTAGGTACAGAGCATTTGCAATGACAAATGGTTTTGGCCAAAAGCATGTAACAGAGGAGCAGTTTATTTCTGCTTTCTGCTTTTGGGGGAACAATACACCTCCGCCCTTCCAGTAATTACAATAATTTTATATATGTCTAATGACCTGTATTAAATATTTACCACTGAATGTTAAGGCAGAAGAGTCAGGCTCAATTCTGAATCCTGGGAATACATTCCTAGATGTCAAATTTTTTAAAGAAAATACAGAATAAACAAGATTTTTTCATGGATAAAATGTAGAGATAAAGTTCTAGTAACGAAGCAAATAGCATATTACCTTTATATACACTGATAAATTTAATGGTATTTACATTTACCAGTATTTAACCTCTGTTAATGTAGAGTAAATTTCTGTACTTGAGGAATTGTGTCCTTCTAAGGAGAGACTTTCTCACCTGGAAATTATTTTTAAGGCATGCTTTATGTCTTTGTTTCTAACACTATAGATGAAGGGATTCAGCATGTGAGTGACCACTGTGTACATCACGGAAGCCATTGCACTTGACTTCGTGTTTTGTGTAACAGTGGAATTAAGACACACTCCAAGAGCTGTTCCATAAAATAAGGACACAACAGAAAGATGAGACCCACAGGTAGAAAATGCTTTATACTTGCCTCCACGTGATGAAATTCTGAAAATAGAGCATGCAATCTTAAAGTAAGAGAAAAGGATGCCAGTGAGTGGAATACCACCCAGAATTCCACTTGCAATATTGATCACTAATTCATTGAGGAAAGTGTCAGAACATGCAAATTGGATTACTTGAGGAAGTTCACAAAAAAAGTGAGGGATTTCCAACTCTGTACAAAAAGGCAATCACAAAACCATTAAGCCATGCAAAAGAGCATTCAGAACACTCAATATCCATGATGCCAGCAGCAGGAGACAACAGAGCCTGGGGTTCATGATGACCATGTAGTGCAGTGGGTGACAAATGGCCACGTAATGGTCATAGGCCATCATGGTTAAGAGGAAGTTGTCTAAAACTCCAAAAACCATGGGAAAATACATCTGTGTGAGGCAGTTTCCATAACTTATAGTTTTGCTCTCTGACTGGATGTTCACCAGCATCTTTGGGACAGTGTTAGAGGTGAAACAGATGTCTGCAAATGACAGGTTAGCAAGGAAGAAGTACATGGGCATGTGCAGGTGGGCATCAGAAATAGTGGCCAGGACGATGAGCAGGTTACCAATGAGAGTGACCAGATACATCATCAGGAACAGAGCAAATAGAAGGGGATGCACTTCTGTGTCTTCTGAGAGTCCCAGAAGGATAAATTCTGAAACACGTGTTTCATTCTCAAAATACATGTAACTCATGAAATTGCTGGAACAGAGTCAGAGCAAGGCAGGCTTAGGTAAAAGCAGCTCTCAGTAAATTAACATAAATGCTATGGTTTTTATTGGAAATATGCTGACTTAACTATTTCTTATTAATTATGTAGAGATTTAGGGCCCTTTATCTGAAAATGTCAGGATAAACAAATGTCCCTGCTTCTCCTTGATGCTACTGCTAGCAATCCATCCTTGTCCATAATTTTAAACTTTTTACCAAAACAATATGTCCACCTCAAGTGCTCTTAGACCTTCTTTCATTCAAAGATCATTTGACAAGTTATTTTGCACTATGTGATGAAAATGTTGAGACATGGATATTGGTGATGGTAGCACAATATTTTTATTTTCATCAATATTGCTAAATTACACTGTGAAAAAGGCTAGAATGAGAAATTTGAGTTGTATGTAGATTTCTACAATAACATTTAAAATAAAGAAAAAATTTTCCATCTGTATAGCAGAAAGATCAAAACTTTTATTATGCCATTTTCATCTCCACCTGACCCATACTTTCAACTCAACACCATTCACAAGGTCAAGAGGTTAGTTTGTTGATATTTGACAAAGTAATTTTAAAGTTTATAAGCAAAGTCTAATGTCCTACATTACCTAGAGAATACTGAAGAAGAACAAAATTGTAGAACAAATACTACCTGATTCAAGTCTAACTATAATGACAAATGAATAAACCATGGTTTTTGGTGAAAGAGACACGTGGTCTAATCTGTGAGAACTCAGTAGACTCAAACAGATTTTAGGGAACTCAAAAATAGACCCATGCAAGTACAGTCAACTGACCTTTGACAAAGGGGCAAAGGTAATTTAATGGAAAAAGTAAGATCTTTCAACAAATGCTGTGGAACAATGACATACACACGTGCAAACAAAAAAAGGAATGTAGCCAAACATTGCATATATTTCACAAATATTAACTCACAGTGAATCCTGTATTCAAAATTAAAATGCAAAGAATAGCACTTCTAGAATAAAACATCCAAGAAAATCTGGTGGCCTGTACATTGGTGATTAGGTTTTAAAACAGGACCCAAGTCATGATCCATAAGAGAAGAATATTTAAAAGTTGTTCTCTATTAAAATATAAAACTTATGGCTATTATAGACATTGATAAATGATTTGCATTCATATATATAAAGAACCCTTAACACTCACCAATAGGAAAGATAATATCCAATTAAAAAAACGGGCAAAAATCTGAACAGGAATTGAAATGAAGAAGATATGCAGGTGGCAAATAAGTCAGAGAAAAGAGGTTCAACAGCATTTGTCAGTAAGGAATTGCACAATTAAACTGCATTGATATATGATCACACACCTCTTAGAATACCTGAGGACCTAAACACTGACAATATCAGGGACTATTGATCATGGGGAGCAGCACAGACTCTCAGCCACTGCTAGTGAGAATGCAAAATGATGCATCCAGAAGATGGTTTGGCAGTATTTAGGAAAACTAAATCTAGCCTCACAATTCAGTCTAGAAATTGTGCCCTTAAGTATACAGTTGATTTCATAAGGCAAATCCATACAAAAAAACTATACGAAGGTTTTAGAGCAGCTTTATGTATAATCTCCAAAATCTGAAAGCAACCAAGTTGTCCATTAAGGTCAACGTATAAACACACTCAGCTATATCTATACAATGGAATATTACTCAGGATAAAAATGAATGTTCCCTCTAGTCACAAATGTCAAGAATACATCTTAAATAATTACTGCTAATTTAAACAAATCAATCTAATTATCCTGCCTACTTATAATTTCAATTATATGACTTTGTGGATTAGCCCAAATAATGGAGACAATAGAATGATCATTGCTTTCAAGAGACTGGGGAGAAGGAAGGAATGTGGAATAGGTGAATCTGAGAGCACATTTTAGAGCAGTGAATCTATAATTCTATAATTATAGACACTTGACTTTATACATGTGTTAAAACACATTGACCTTTACAAAAGAAAGAATAACCCATAGTAAATACAAATAAAATTCTAATTGTCAGGATAATAGGAATTCCAGGATGGATTGCAAAAATGTGATAAAACTATCTAATTATACTACAAAATTATGAAACACACCTACTGAGAGGATGATGGGAAAAGATGCTGAAATGGTAATATGGGATATGAATGGATTCTGGAGAATAAAGGGGACAGAAAACATAACTACTGCATTCTAGCAGATAAAGTTTATCTCACCAGAGTGTAGGTTGACAATTTTATCACCTCTGCACATATATACTGGAATCAAACAATTGAGTAGATGATGCCAGGTGAGAAGAATGATTCCCATTGCAGAGTGGGTGGTTAAACATAAGCAAGAGGAGCACACTAGAATGTTCTACCTGGTAATGGTTTAGAGTGAGAAACATCAGCATGATTAGGTTAATATAGACAGACGGTTTTCATGTGGACATACATATGGGTCTGTGTACACACACAACTTGGCAGACACACATATATTTTCTTACTCTGTCTTTGGAGAGTGCCTAGATATCCTAGTAACATGGACCTTTATTTTACTAGGCTGACCATCGACCTGGAACAGGAATATAGAGGAAGGGCCTGGAGCATAATGTACTACCAGAAATTAAGTAGGTACTAAAATGAAGCATTCAATGATTGGAATAAACCCAAGAAACCCACAGAACCTGTGAAAGATATCCCATTGCCCAACTGAAATAAACCTCACAACAAAATAAATAAAGTAGTTTTGTATCACAACCTAAACTATAAAATAAATGTCCTGAGTCAATAATGATCTAAAGAAAATATTTAATATATGAGTAAGAAGACAAATATCTCCCAAGCAGATGCATCCAATGATTTGTATAGATACTGCTCTCTCAGGAAGGTGAAGTTAATTCCCAACCCTAAAGTGTGCCTTCACATATTAATCACCTTCCAAAGTTGATATATGGAAAAGCAGGGAAATGATGAGCTTTGAAGTGGGGAAACCTGACGAGTATTGGTGATGAAAGTCAACATCAACAGTGAAGAGCCACATTGATGGGATGTGCCGTGGATATATAATGCAAAGAAAATAGAATTTTATCTATGATGTCTTCCACCAAAACCCATAATCCCAGTCTAATCATGAAGAGAACATCATACAAATCTCAACTAAGGGACATTTTACATAACACCAATCAGGACCCCTGAAAAATATCCAGGTCATCAAAAACAATTAGAGTCTGAGAAACCATTGTTTGTAATAATTAGACGTAATGTGGTATTTTGGTTGGAACATGTTCAGAACAAGGGAAAATGAATGTGATGTTCTGGAAACTATCTCTACTATCCGCTCAATTTTTCTGTAATTTCATGCTGTTTTTTGAAATTACATTTATTAAGAAGTAAAATTATTAGTGAAATGCAAAAACCTAGGAAATAAACTCTGAGCATCATTCCAGATGAGATTATATGCCTTGGAAAAGAATATGATTCTCCTGTCAGACTAATATTCATCACTCATTAGATCAGAACAGAGACACAAATTACATTTAATAATTGAAATAATTAAATAAAATAATTGCTATAAAAAGATATTGTGCTTAGTATATATGAATTCTAATTTTGTATGTTTTGATTCATCCCACCCATATTCATTCCCCAAACCTCCAAGCCCACTGCCACTGTGAAATTTCCAGACTTCATCACTTTCCCAGTAATTTGACAAGCGAAACTGATCCAGAAGTTTCCACAGGGCAGAATTTTCTTGAACATCACCTACTAAAAACCCTTCACTGACTCTCCAATAACTTCAAGCATGAATATTAGCATTGTGGAAAAAATCAAACCTCTCTGTTATATGGCTGCTGACAACCTTCTCAAGCTCTTGTTGCTTTTCTCACACTTCATTGTGATCAGGTATTAAGATCCAATTTTAAACCTAACCACATCTTACAATTATACTGACTGCACATTTGTGTCCCTGTCTTCTCTTCTTGTGGGTTTATATCCTTTTCTCCTTTAGAATTGCTAATGTAATGAAAATATTCCTCCTGCCAAGGTTAGTACCATTCGCAGCACCCTTGGGAAGCCTTCACCAACCTCAGCAGACAAGTCCAAACTTTTGGATTCACTTCATCAGAAATTCGGTTTCCACCTCAGAATGTTGCATGTGTGCATTTCTATGTTTGTTGCCAAATTTAGATGTAATCTCTTTGAAATAAAGAACACTATCCTACTCATTCATTTATTGTGAGAGTAAGAGTGCCTACCATGAAGGAATTAATGAATGGACCTGTGTGGAATCATTTTAAGGAAAAATGATGGATGTGGTCAGCAATGTACTTCCATGAAGGAAGCCCATGAGGGTGAGCTGACATTAGATGAGACAGATATGGGAAAGAAGATGCATTAGTGTATTCATCGTCTCCCTCAACCACAAGCTTTTTACCTGGGTAGAACGTTGGATGATTATCATTCTGTTATCCTTGTTGATGTCCCTAAAGTTACTCTCAATAAATGTGGTCCTGGACTCATTATACATTCCCCACACTCATGTCCAGACTCAATGACTCACCAAGAAATTATCAAAGAGGAGTCTGAGTTCACCAATGCTTAGTCTTCCCTGAATGATGGATGAAGTTGGAAGCTGTGCTCCCAGGAAGGGCAGGAAGATGTAAATACTCTTGAGGTCTCTAGAAGGTAAAATTATGTTTCTACCTCAGCAGAGATTGGTAATCCTGGCTTGAGATAGTGTAGTCAAAGCCTTTATGTTTCCATGCTTTTATGAATTTAATTCCCTTGAGCCTCATTAATGAAGTATTCTTTTGTCTCTCTGCTCCCTAAGATATTTATCTATCTGGAGGGGAAAACATGTAATGAAAGGAAAACTTGGGTCTATTTTGACCCTTGTGAGAAAGCTTTGGAGCTTCTTGTACATCTCTTATCCCAGGAGACTGTCACCTCTCTTCACCTATGGACTCTAGTACTAAACTGCAAGTTTACCCACGATGATTTCCCTATCACTCATTCATGATAGTGATTCTGGGAGCACTAAAATATTCATTTTCTGTGATTTCTATCGTCTGGTAAACAATCTGATTTATGGTGGTCCTTTCTCTCAACAACATTTCTGCTTATTTCACTGCTTTTCCTTTCTCCCCAACATTAGCAATATCTGTTCAACTCATGCAACTATTTATTTTCAGTCATTCAAAAAATATGTATACAGCAATACTATATGGTTATCATTAAATTACAGTCTGAGAATAAAAAAAGAGTAAGATTGTGTCTGTTGTCAAACAGCAAAGAATCATGGAAATAAATAAATAATGCACCCGAGGGTGGTATTGAAGTCCTGGTGAAGTGTAATACTATGTGAATGAGGATCAGCTTTTCCATTTCTGCTAAAATGGATCTTGGGACTCTGATAGGGTTGAATAAAAAGGTTTGAAACAGTGAAAAGAAAGGTACCAGAACTGTGGGTGATGAAAGGACAATAAAAGAGATTAAATGTATCCTAGAGGAACATGGCAGCATATTTTGAACTTGCAGTAGAAACGATTGACAAACTAGAAGATGGGATATAGAAACTTACAGACTGGAGAAATGGAGAAAAGATGGAAAAACAGGAGCTGGGTCTCAGGGAAATGAATGGCATCATGAAGTGTATAAACATATGCTCATGGTTGTCCCAGAAGGATAAGAAAAGTGAAAAGGTGCAGAAAGAACACTTGAGGAAATTTGGGCTGAAATTTCCTAAGTTTTAGTATATATACAAATACCCAGGAAGCACAACATATTAAAAACTGAGTGAATTCTAATAAGCTTAAACCAGTACAAATGCTGACAAGAATGACAAATGTAAAAGATAAAGAGTGAAGCCTGAAAGCAGCGGGAGAAAAGATATTCATCACATACAAAAAACTATAATAAAATTAAGGACCAATTTCTCATCAGAATCCATTGAGGTGAGAAGGCAATGGTATGATATATTTCTCTCTGAAGTGGAAAAACTGCCAGCTGAGAATTCTTTATCTGGAAAAACTGTCCTTCACACATATGCAGTTTAAAATAGTAACAGGTAAACAGAAAATATTTCTTGCTCAAGAAATATTAAAGGGAGATCTGCAGACTGAAAGGAAGTGAGAAGCTTGGAGGAGAGCATAGAAAGTAAGTATAACTAAAAAGGTAAACAAAGGAGAATATAAGGATGACATGCAAAAATAAAAGGACAAAATAATCCATGTAATTATTGCCTTTAGATTAATAATACAGTGTGAATGGATTAATGCACTCATCAAAAGATGCAGATAGGCAGAATGCAGGAAATGTATGATCTATCTAAAGGCTTTCCTTAGACCAAAGGAAACAATAAGAATGACAGTGAAGGGTTGGAAAAACATACACAATGTGTAACCAAAAGGAGCTGGGGTAGCTATCCTAATTTAGGACAAAATGGACCTGAAATGCAAAAGTATTATAAGAGACAAATAGGACACATTTTATTAATGCAAGGGACAATTCCCCATGAAGAAATTGCAATCATAAATATTTATGATCTTACCTGAAGAACAGTTAATACATAAGGTCAGTAACTAGCAAACTGCAGTGAGAGATAGACATCATTTTAATAATACTTGTATATTTTAATACACCACTCTCATCAATACACAGAATATCTAATCAGCATATAAATAAGAAAACAAAAACCTGAATACTATGATAAGTCAACTAGACTTAACAGATACATAGAGAACAATGGAAACTGAAGCAGCAGGATATATATTCTTCTCAAGGTTCCTTAATCATTCTCCAAGATGTACCCCACAATGCGTTACAGAACAGGTTTCAATATATTTAAAAAATTGAAATGATCTTAAGCATTTTCTCTGAACAAAATATATTTAATATGGAAATCAATAAAAAGCAGAAGAACTGGAAAATTCATCACATATAGAGGTTAAATAAGATTCACAAACAATCTATGGGTCATAGAAGAAATTGCAAGAGATATCAGTAAATCCTTGAGAAGAAATGCAACCAAAAACACATATCAAAACAGATGTAATTCAGTGAAGGCAGTGCTGAGAGGGATATTTATGGCCCTAAATTCCTGTATTATCATAGAAGAAAGAGCTAAAGCCAATTACCTAATTTCACACCAGTGAGAATTAGAAAGAAAATGGTAAATGAATCGAAAGCAAGTAGAAGCTCACAGTTCACCATGGGCTGTTCTGAATTATCTGTATAAACTGTACTATAAACTTTGGAAAATCATTATAGTACTACTTTGATAATTTTTTAACAATTGTTAAAACTGTCACCTACTGTTAACACAGGAGTAGTGTTACAAAAAACGCATCATCCATTGCAACTAACTCTCCACAACCATGCAAGTGCTGATGGTGGGGTGGTGTATGTGAATTTGTATTTCATGCATGATTTTTCCTTAAACCACAACTTCTTTTTTATATTCATTTTTTATTATGATCATTCTGTTCTACATATATGATTAGTAATACATGATATCATCATATTGTTGCATATTCATTATCATGATCATTTCTTAAAACATTTACATCAATTCAGAAAAAGAATTTTAAAAGAACAGAAAAAAATTCATACATATCATAGCCCTTACCCCACCCTTTCATGGATCTCTAGCATTTCAATCTAAATTTATTTTATCGTTTGTTCCCCTGATTATTTATTTTTATTCCATTTGTTTCACTCACCTGTTAATAAGGTAGATAAAAGGAGCATTAGACACAAGGTTTTCACAATCACACAGTCACATTGTGAAAACGATATTGTTATATAATGATTTTTAAGAAACATGGCTACTGGAACACAGCTCTACATTTTCAAGCAGTTTGCTCCAGCCTCTCCATTTCCTCTTGACTAAGAAGGTGATATCTATTGATTGCATAAGAATTACCTCCAGGAAAATGTTGCTTCCACGGGACCAGAGTGCAGAGGATATTAAGGAATGAGAATGATGAGAAAGAAAGAGGCAGACGGGATCAGGGGATCTGAAGATCAACCATAATAGACAACAGACAACTTTATTCTTAATCAGATCCTGCGTATATACTGCAGGGTGACAAAAGGCATGCATGCATTTCCTGAGGGAACAGAATGCTTATCTTTCAGTGCTCTCTTCCTTCATACTTAACATAACCATTGGGGTAAACATTCTCTTCCTCCCAGACTGCTCTACATAACAATCTCCAAAGTTTGCTGCCACCACCACCCTGATGCCAGCTGCTCCCAACAAATTCTGTGGGTCTTGTTTTAACCCTTGTTCCTACAGGCTAACCTCTTGACTCTGTTTGGAATCTCTCAGCCATTGACACTTATTTTGTCTCATTTCGTTCTTCCCCCTTTTTGGTCGAGAAGGTTTTCTCAATCCCTTGATGCTGAGTCTCTGCTCATTCCAGGATTTCTGTCCCATGTTGCCAAGGATGTCGACACCCCTGGGAATCATGTCCCACACAGAGAGGGGAAGGGCAGTGGGTTTGCTTGTTGTGTTGGCTGGAGAGAGAGGCCACATCTGAGCAACAAAAGAGGCTCTCTTTGGGGTGACTCTTAGGCCTAGTTTTAAGTAGGCTTGACCTATTCTCTGTGGGGTTAAGTGTCATATGAACAAACCCTAAGATTGGAGGCTCAGTCTATTGTTTGATTGTCCTTGTTGCTTGTGAGAATATCAAGAAATGAACTCGGGGAAGTTGAATTTTCCCCCTTTCTGACCATTTTCCCAAGGGGACTTTACAAATACTTTTTTATTCACTGTTCAAGTCACTCTGGGATTTTTTGGGGGCATCATTCTGGACGAACCATCAAAATCCCATGCCCTACCCAAGGTTCCATGTACTTATGATGTTCAATTAAACAGCCTACATAAATTATGTTAGGAAATGCACTAAGCAAAATATAAATCTTGTACCAAATAGAGCATTTTTTGCTTTAGTCTCACACATGAGTTACAAATTTAAAATATGAATTACTATCTATTTTCATCACCTTGCAGTAATGACATTCGTATGTTCTTTCTCAAGCAAAAGTGTTTTTTAAATTTGTAGATTTAGACACTATCATTATACACTCTAGGCTTTCCTAGATTATACCATCTCAGTCTTTTTCATCTATCTTTCTTTCTGATTTCATTTTTGCCTCCAGCCCTCCTTCCTCTACCATTCTCACACTCAGCTTCATTCAGTGTTTTAACATAACTTTATTACAGTTAGGTAGTATTGTGCTATCCATTTCTGAGGCTTTACAATCAGCCCTGTTGAACAGTCTGTATTCCTTCAGCTCCAATTACCCAATATTTTACTCTATTTCTGTCTCCTGGTGGTCTTTGTTAACAATGAAATTCTCCAAGTTTATTCACTAATGTCCGTTCATATCAGTGAGTCCATAGAGGATTTGTCCTTTTGTTTCTGGCTAATCTCACTCAGCATAACGTCCTTAAGGTCCATTCATGTTGCTACATACTTCATAACTTTATTGTGTCTTATGGCTGCATAGTATTCCATCATATGTATATACCACAGTTTCTTTAGCCACTCATCTGTTGATCGACATTTTGGCTTTTCCCATCTTTTTGCAATTGTAAATATTGCTGCTATAAACATTGGTGTGTAAATGTCCATTTGTGCCCTTGCCCTCATGTCCTTTGAATAGATACCTAACAATGGTATTGCTGGGTGTTCCAGTTTGCTAGCTGCTGTAATGCAACACACCAGCGATGGATTTACTTTTAGTATGAGGGGATTTATTTCATTAGTTCTTTAGAGGAATGGTAGGTAACTTTCAACTGAGGTTCTTCCTTACATGGCAAGGCACAGCATGAACTCTGCTGGCCTTCTCTCCAGGCTTCTGGGTTCCAGCAACTTTTCCCGGAGTTATTACTTTCTGCATCTGCAAAGGCCTGGGCTGAGCTGTGAGTGCTGAGATGAGATGTGCTGAGCTGCTTGGGCTGTGCTACATTGAGCTCTCTCATTTAAGCACCAACCAATGAAATCAAACATCACTCATTGCAGAAGGCATGCCTCTTAGCCAACTGCAGATGTAATGAACAACTGATGAGGTTCATGTACCATTGGCTCATGGCCACAGAAAAAGAGCTAGGTACCTTCACCTGGCCAAGTTGACAACTGAATCAAACTACCAAACTTGGTCATATTGCAATTCTATATTTAGCTTACTGAGGAATTGCCAAACTGCCTTCCACAGCAGTTGTGCCATTTGACATTCCCACCAACAGTGGGAGATAAGTGTGCCTCTTTCTCCACAACCTCTGCAGCACTGGTAGTTTTCTGTTTTATTGATAATGGCCATTCTGGTGGGTGAGAGATGATATCTCCTTGTGGTTTTGATTTGCATTTCCCTAGTAGCCAGAGAAGTTGAGCATCTTTTTATGTGCCTTTTGGCCATTTCTATTTCCTCTTCTGAGAATTGTCTGTTAAAGTTTTTGGCACATTTTGTAATTGGGTTGTTTGTCTTTTTGTGGTTCAATTGAACAATCTCTTTATATATTTTGGATACTAGAACTTTATCTGATATATCACTTCCAAACATAGTCTCCCATTGTGCAGCCTGTCTTTTTACTGCCTTTTTACTACATAGATGTCAAAGAGAGAGAGTCTTGAAAGCAGCAAGAGAAAACCATAATTTCTAATAAAATAAAAATAAATCAAGTAAAGCATTGATGGTTGAAATATACATTTATGAAATTTTAAAATTTCCTTAATTTGGAACTCAAGGAAAATTGTTGGCAATCAAAACCAAAGTGGAATATGGAAAAACCTTAGACAATAAAACAAATTTATATTTATAGATTTTCACTAATTTCTGCAGCTATTGCAGGCAAAGCATTCCATGCCCTTATATTTCTTTCCTACAGCAGAACAGAACTTGTCTGATTAATTCATTTTGCTTCACTAACTCTGTTTCCACTCAAGGTAACAGATGAAAGCAAAACATCTGCATTCTGGGAACTCAAGAAGATGAAACCGGTAACTACTCTGAGTTTGCATGATTTATCCCAGAGCTACATGATTGCATCCAGCACTTCTGAGGAGATTGATCTGAAATTGAAGGGAAAATGAGAATGTTAACAGTGCTGGAAGACCACTTGGAGATATTGTCCAAACTTCTCATCCAGCATTGGAAATCAGTCAAATGCTTCTATTCAAAACTCAGCTCTTGGCAAGGTTGGAAAGATTCAATCTTCCTATGTATCACATACATGCCCTTTGACACTGGCTACATTTTATGGTGCATTCTTAGTGGTGAGGGCTCTGTTACTGCTTTCTGCTGAGTATGAATTTAAATCATGTTCCCTGTTTCTGATCATCTTTGTTCAGACTTCCCCTACTCCTGAAAATTAATCTTCCAATAGAAAGCGTATATCACTTTGGTATGCTTTAAATTTTTCATGGAAAAGTCCTAGTAAGTAATTACTGAATTTATACAATGGAATACTATTGAACAGAGCATATTGGCTGAAAAGGAGCCTTCTCCTCCTTCTGTGTAACATAACATTGAACACTTGAAGGCTGTGATCTTGTCCCCCATTTCTGTTGGAAAAATAATAGTATTTCCCTCTGTAATATGGTGTTTATCTCTCGCCATGATTTCTGAAAATTTCTTTTGCAAATATCTAAATTGTAATTACTCTTCAACATTTTATTGCAAGCAAAACCCAACACTGCACTTTTTTCACCAATAGCACACAGTGTTTTTATTTTCGTGTTTCCATATAGCGATTCTTCAAGAATAAAATTTAATTTTCTGTGAGAACAAATCTATCCCCTCAGTTCAGGTTGAATTATAATTGTTATCACTTAATTTAATGGTTCTGGAGGAGAATAAAATCTTACTAACAAACCCAGGAATATGATTTAACTTAGAAAAATTTGGAGATGCTGAAATGCTAATAGAAGTAAAGTTTGAAGAGTTGGTGTATATGACAGAATATTAAGATTTCCATTAATCACTCAGGATATGCTCTACAAAATATCTTTTCTTCAGAACCTGTCTATGAGCTGAGTATCCTGAAAAAAAACAGGAAGCATTTGGAAAATTTGAAATAGTTACAATCGCCCTTCCTCCTGAAGTACACTCAAGTGTAAGTAAGTTTGGCATCCTGCATGGCCTCTATATGATATGGTGTGACATGGATGAGGTGGACTGGCCCTTAACAGGCATTTCTCTCTCTGGTTTGTGATCCTGTGTCGAAGAAGATGGTGAACTAGCAGGTGCCTATGTAATCAATACTTATTGGAAGAGCTTCTTACAACCAGAATTGCAAAAAATGCTGCATTTGCCAATCTAACCCTTTAGTGGAGTCTTCTTGATTATACAATGTTCTTGGTGACAGCAGAAGTATCACATTTCCTGACTGGACCGTTTTCTCTTGTTTTTTCCTTTTTCCAGTTTTTTTTTGTACATGAAGGACATACCTCTATCTTTTTCAAAGGTAATGAGAGCACGTGCCTGCTAAATTTCTTCACAATTTTTGAGAGATTTTTAATGAAGAAGATTTCTCCTTTCAGAAAAGGAGTAATGCAAGTAAATTATTAGATAAAGAATCTGATTGCAATGCATGGATATTCCTGCATAAGATTCTGGGAATTGATACATGAACTTGTTTGAAGTGAGGACCACAGTGATGCTGTGTCCCTTGGATAAATGTATACAACTAGTGCATGTTTAGCAATGGGAAAGTATGATTCACAATATATTCTTTATAGTTATGTCTAAAGAAAGTATTTATCAAAGACATTTGGACAATTGTTTGGTTTATGTGATACAATATTTTGTTGAGAATTCAAATTCAAGGAACGTGGAGTAAGGTGGGTCTTTTCTTTGCCCTGGAGAGACATAAAAAATGACAAATTGAAAATTTTTATCCCCAGATTATGGCACAATCAAAACCAAGAAATTCGTAGTACTGCATGAATCATTTCTCTGGCAAATAACGCTTCTGACATGGGTATGACTAAAACAAAGTCTGAGCCTTTGGTTAATACATTGCAAAACAAATGAATTCACAGCTCTACCAAAGATATAATGTGAATAAAATAAATGACCAAATTGTTTGTCTCAAACGGGACATTACTTCTGAGCAATCTCTCATCTCAAAATGTCAGTCTAATTTGCCAATAGCTCTGATGAAGAAAGCTTAGTGGTATTCTACCTCACAAAGAACACAGGATGTCTACAAACCCCCGTGAGATTATATCTTGCATTAATAGTTTAAAAAGACACAGTTGCCAATGGAAGAATGACCCAAATTGCTTTTCAGGATGGGTAAAAGAGGATGATGATTGTAGGAAGTGCCAAGGGAACTTTACTGAAAAAGTTCCTGCCTATAAAAACAATTTTTAAAGACCAAAATTGTATCCCTGAAACAAATCCAGTGATTAAGTGATTAGTAAACCATCAATGATTGAGGAATCTGTGGTTGTAATGTCTCTTATATCCTCACCTAACCTTTATGGAGCACTACAGCAGAAAGTCATAGATGGAGATGGATGTGGCTTATTGAAATTTAATCATAAGGTGACTCGAGTCCAGTATGTGCCCTTTTTCAAGAGCTGATTAACACAACCATGTCATCAGGTAAAGAGCATTTTAAATGACAAATAGTTTTGGCCAAAAGCATATAACACAAGAGCCAATCATTTCTTCTTTCAAGGAGGCAATACACCTTCACCTCTCCAGTAATTGCAGTAATTTTATATGTCCCTAATGACCTGTATTGACATTTACCACAAAATACTCAGGCAGAAGGGTCTGGCTCAATACTGAATTCTGATAATACATTCCTAGATGTCAAATGATTTAAAGAAAATACAGAATATACAAGTTTGTTTGCTTGTTTGTCTTTTACATGGGCAGTCATCGGGAATTGAACCGGGTCTCAGACAAAACGGGTGAGAACTCTGCCACTGAGCCACCGTGGCCTGCTCAATATACAAGGGTTTTTGATGTATGAAATGTAGAGATAAAGCTCAAGTAATAATGCAAATACCATATTACTTTTATATACTGATAAATCTAAATTGATTTATATTTGCCAGTATTTATCCTCTGTAAATGAAGCGTAAAACTCCTGAACTTGAAGCAAAGCATCCTTCTAATCAGAGACTTCCTTAGTTGGAAATTGTTTTTAAGGCATGCTTTAGGTCCTTGTTTCTAAGACTATAGAAGAAGGGGTTCAGCATGAGAGTGATCACTGTGTACATCACGGAAACGATTGCAATTGCCCTTGCGTTTTGTGTAGCAGCAGAACTAAGATATACTCCAAGAGCTGTTCCATAAAACAAGGATACCAATGAAAGATGAGATCCACACATAGAAAATGCTTTATACTTGCCTCCACGTGATGAAATTCTCAAAATAGAGCATGCATTCTTAGAGTAAGAGAAAAGGATGCCAGTGAGTGTAATCACAGCCAGAATTTCACTTGCAAAATACATCACTAGGCTATTGAGGTAGGTGTCAGAGCATGCAAGTTGGATTACTTGAGAAAGTTCACAAAAAAGGGACTCAAGAAGAAATAGATGACCTTAACAAACCAATCACAAGTAAAGAAATTGAATCAGTCATTAAAAAGCTTCCCAAAAAGAAAAGTCCAGGACGAGATGGCTTCACATGTGAATTCACCAAACATTCCAGAAAGAATTAGTACCAACCCTGCTCAAACTCTTCAAAAAATTGAAGTGGATGGAAAGCTGCTTAATTGATTCTATGAAGCTGACATCACCCTCATACCAAAACCAGACAAAGATATTACAAAAGAAAACTGCAGACCAATCTCTCTAATGAATATAGATGCAAAAATCCTCAACAAAATTCTAGCAAATCGAATCCAGCAACACATTAAAAGAATTATACATCATGACCAAGTAGGATTCATCCCAGGTTTGCAAAGAGGGTTCAACATAAGAAAATCAATTAATGTAATACACCATATCAACAAATCAAAGCAGAAAAATCACATGATCATCTCAATTGATGCAGAGAAAGCATTTGACAAAATTCAACCTCCTTTCCTATTGAAAACACTTCAAAGGATAGGAATACAAGGGAACTTCCTTAAAATGATAAAGGGAATATATGAAAAACCCACAGCTAATATCATCCTCAATGGGGAAAAACTGAAAACTTTCCCCCTAAGAGCAAGAACAAGACAAGGATGTCCACTATCACCAGTTATTCAACATTGTGTTGGAAGTTCTAGCCAGAGCAATTAGACAAGAAAAAGAAATACAAGGCATCAAAACTGGAAAGGAAGAAGTAAAACTATCACTGTTTGCAGATGATATGATACTGTATGTCGAAAACCCTGAAAAATCCACAGCAAAACTACTAGAGCTAATAAACGAATACAGCAAAGTGGCAGGTTACAATATCAACATTCAAAAATCGGTAGTGTTTCTACACACTAGTAATGAACAATCTGAGGGGGAAATCAAGACAGGAATTCCATTTACAATTGCAACTAAAAGAATAAAATACTTAGGAATAAATTTAACTAAAGAGACAAAAGACCTGTACAAAGAAAACTACTAGAAACTGTTAAAAGAAATCAGAGAACACCTAAATAGATGGAAGGGCATACTGTGTTCATGGATTGAAAGACTAAATATAATTAAGATGTCAATTCTACCTAAATTGGTTTACAGATTCAACGCAATACCAATCAAAATCCCAACATCTCACTTTTCAGAAATAGAGAAACCAAATTTATCTGGAAGGGCAGGGTGCCCCATATTGCTAAAAGTATCTTGAGGGAAAAAAAACGAAGCTGGAGGTCTCACACTGCCTGACTTTAAGGCATATTATGAAGCCACAGTGGTCAAAACAGCATGGTACTGGCATAAATATAGATATATTGACCAATGGAATCGAATAGAGTGCTCAGATATAGACCCTCTCATCTATGGAGATTGATCTTTGATAAGGCAGTTAAACCAACTCACCTGGAACAGAACAGTCTCTTCAATAAATGGTGCCTAGATAACTGGATATCCATATGCAAAAGAATGAAAAAGGACCCGTATCTCACACCCTATACAAAAGTTAACTCAAAATGCATCAAAGATCTAAACATTAGGTCTAAGACAATAAAACAGTTAGAGGAAAATGTAGGGAGATATCTTATAAATTGTATAATTGGAGGCGATTTTATAGACCTTACACCTAAAGCAAGAGCACTGAAGAAAGAAAGAAATAAATGGGAGCTCCTTAAAATTAAACACCTTTGTGCATCAAAGAACTTCATCAAGAAAGTAAAAAGACAGCCTACACAATGGGAGACAATATTTGGAAATGACATATCAGATAAAGGTCTAGTATCCAGAATTTATAAAGAGATTGTTCAACTCAACAACAAAAAGATAGCCAATCCAATTACAAAATGGGAAAAAGACTTGAACAGACACTTCTCAGAAGAGGAAAGACAAATGGCCAAAAGGCACATGAAGAGATGCTCAACGTCCCTGGCCATTAGAGAAATGCAAATCAAAACCACAATGAGATATCGTCTCACACCCACCAGAATGGCCATTATCAACAAAACAGAAAATGGCAAGTGTTGGAAAGGATGTGGACAAAGAGGCACACTTATTCACTGTTGATGGGAATGTCAAATGGTGCAACCGCTGTGGAAGGCAGCTTGGCGTTTCCTCAAAAGCTGAATATAGAATTTCCATTTGACCCAGCAATACCACTGCTAGGTATCTACTCAGAGGACTTAAGGGCAAAGACACAAATGGACCCTTGCACAACAATGTTTATAGCAGCATTATTTACAATTGCAAAGAGATGGAAACAGCCAAAATATCCATCAACAGACGAGCGGCTAAACAACTGTGGTATATACATATGATGGAATATTATGCAGCTTTAAGACAGAATAAACTTATGAAGTATGTTACAACATGGATGGACCTTGAGAATATTATGCTGATTGAGACTAGTCAAAAACCAAAGGACAAATACTGTATGGTCTCACTGATATGAACTGACATTAGTGAATAAAGTTGGAATATGTCATTGGTAACAGAGATCATCAGGAGATAGAAATAGGGTAAGATATTGGGTAATTGGAGTTGAAGGGAAACAGACTGTGCAACAGAACTGGCTACAAAAACTCAGAAATGGACAGCACAATACTACCTAACTGTAATATAATTATGTTAAAACACTGAAGCTGCATGTGAGAATGATAGAGGGAGGAGGGCTAGGGACATAAATGAAATCAGAAAGAAAGATAGATGTTAAAGATTGAGACGGTATAATCTAGGAATACCTAAAGTGTATAACAATAGTGAAATGTACAATGTACAAATTTTAAAAATGTTTTTGCATGAGGAAGAATAAAGGAATGTCATTGTTGCAGGGTGCTGAAAATAGATGGTAATTAATATTTTAAAAATCACATTATATGTGAGACAAAAGCAAAAAAATGTTTATTTTTTACAAAATTTGTATTTTGACTAAAGCGTTTCCTAATATAGCTTATGTAGACAGTTTGATTGAACGTCATAAGTACTTGGAATCTCAGGTAGGACATGAGATTTTTTTTGGTTTGTCCAGAGTGATGGCCCAATGAATCCCAGAGTGATTTGATCAGTGAGTGGAAAAGTATTTGCAAGCTCCTTTTGGGGAATGGTGAGAGCGGGTAGAAATTCAACTTGCCCAAGTCGAATTCTTGATATTTTCACAAGCAGTGTCGACAACCAAAGCTACAGGCTGAGCCTCCAGTCTTGGGGTCTGTTCACATGAAACTTAACCCCGCAAAGGATAGGTCAAGTCTCCTTAAAACTTAGGCCTAAGAGTCACCACCAAAAGAGCCTCTTTTGTTGCTCTGATGTGGCCTCTCCTTCCAGCCAACATGACGAACAGTCTCACCACCCTCCCACATTCTGCATGGGACATGACTCTCAGGGATGTGGACCTTCCTGGCAATGTGGGACAGAGATCCTGGAATGAGCTGAGACTCAGCCTCAAGGGACTGAGAAAAACCCTAGAATGAGCTGAGAATTAACATCAAGGGATTGAGAGAACCTTCTCCACCAAAAGGGGGAAGAGTGAAATGAGACTTAGTGTCTATGGCTGAGAGATTCCAAACAGAGTCGAGAGGTTATTCTGGAGGTTATTCTTACGCATTAAGTAGATATCACCTTGTTGTTCAAGATGTAGTGGAGAGGCTGGAGGGAACTGCCTGAAAATGTAGAGCTGTGTTCCAGTAGCCATGTTTCTTGATGATGATTGAACAATGATATAGCTTTCATAATGTGACTCTGTGAATGTGAAAACCTTGTATCTGATGCTCCTTTTATCTACCATATCAACAAAAGAGTAGAACATATGGAATAAAAATAAATAATAGGGGGAACAAATGTTAAAATAAATTTAGTTTGAAATGCTAGTGGTAAATGAAAACGAGGGGTAAGGGGTATGGTATGTATAACTTTTTGTCTCTATTGTCATTTTATTTCTATTTCTGCTGTCTTTTTATTTCTTTTTCTAAATCAATGCAAATGTTCTAAGAAATGATGAATTTGCAACTATGTGATGATATTAAGAATTACTGATTATATATGTAGAATGGAATGATATCTTATTGTTTTGTTTGTTTTTTAATTTTTTTGTTAATAAAAAATGTTATACAAAAAAGAAGATATGCAGGTGGCAAAAAATATGTGAAAATAGGCTCAACATCATTTGTCATTTTGGAATTGCAAAATTAAACTGCAGTGATGTACCATCACACACCTCTGGGAGTACCTGAGGACCTAAACGCTGACAATACCATGGCCTATTGATAATGGGGAGCAGTACAGACCCTCATTCACTGCTAGGAGAAGTCAAAATGGTGCAGTGAGAGATAGTTTGGAATATTTAGAAAAATTAAACTTAGTCTCACCATTCAGTCCAGAAATTGTGCCCTTAAATATAAGCTAATTAGATAACTTAAATCCATACAAAAACCTGTGCATGAATGTTTTATAGCAGTATTATGTATAATCTCCAAAATCTGAAAGCAACCAAGGTGTCCTTTAAGGTTCATGGATAAACACACTCACTATATCTAACAATGGAATATTGCTTAGTGGTAAAAATAAATATTCCCTCTAGACACAAAAATCAAGCATATATCTTACATGATTATGGTTAATTGAAAGAAAGCAGATTCAACGTTCTGCATAAATATAATTTCAATGAAAAGACTTTCTGAATAAGTCCAAATAATAGAGCCTATATAATGAACATTGGTTTCAAGGGATTGGGGAGAGGTTAGGAAAGTTGGATAGGTGAATAAGAGAGCACTTTTTAGAGCAGTGAATCTATTCTCTATATCGAATTTTATAGATACCTGATTTACGTATTTATTAAATTGACCTTTGTAAAACAAAGAATATCTCTTAGTATATGCAAATGGAAGATAATTGTCAGGATAATAGGAATTCCAGGATGCACAGCTAAATGTGATAAAACAATTTAATTGCAATATAATCATAGGAACCATGCCTCCTGAGGGGATGAGGGGAAAAGGTGCTGAAATGGCAATACTGGATATGAATGTAGTCTGGAAAATAAAGGGGACAAAAAGTGCATAAGTTCTGTATTCTAGTGGATAAAGCTTACCTCACCAGAGTGTAGGTTGACAATTCTATCACATCTGCACATGTATACTGGAATCAAGCCATTAAGTAGATGATGCCAGGTGACGAGAGCACGTTTCCCACTGCACAGTTGGTGGTTAACCATAAGTAAGGGAAGAACAGTAAATATTCTACCTGGCAATGGTTTAAAGTGAGATGCATCAGCATGAGAATTTTAATATAGATAGAAGGTTACATGCAGACATATCTGCAGGTCTGTGTATATGCACAACTTGGCAGACACGCAAATATTTTCTTACACTGTCCTTGGAGAGTGCCTAGATGTCCTAGTAACACAGAGCATGCATAGTGCCCAGACCTTTATTTTAACACTATTGTTCAATAAAAATTTCCTTAGAGAAATGGCTGGGCCTAGACCTGGAATAGAAATATACAGGAAGAGCCTGGAGCATCTTGTACCACCAAAAAATGAATAGGTACTAAAATAAAGCATTCAATGATTGGAATAAATCCAAGAGACACAGAGCAGCTCTGAAAGATATCCCATCGCCCAAATGGAAATAAACCTTAAAACAACATAAATAAAGTAGTATTGTATCACAAACCAAAGTATAATATAAATGTTATGAGTCTATAATGATTTAAAAAATATGTAATATATGAATAGGAATGCAAAAATCTCCCATACAGATGTACACAAAGCTTTATGTAGATACTGCTGTCTCCAGAAGGTGAGTTGAATCCCATTCCTAAAGTGTGTCTTCAAGTACTAACCCCCTCTCAAAGGTGATATATGGAAAAGCAGGAAAATGAGGAATTTTAAAGTTGGGAAACCTGACGAGCATTGTTGATAAACGTCAACATCAACAGTGAATAGGGACATTGATGGGATGTACCCTGGATACATAATGTAATGAAAATTGTTTGTTGCCATATTTAGATGTAATCTTGTTGAAATAAAGAACGTCTTACTCATTCATTTATTCTGAGAGTAACACTCAGTGCCTACCATGAAGGAATTAATGAAAGAGTTTGTGTTGAATGATTTTAAGAAGAAATTGATGAATATGGACAAAAAGGTCCTTCATGAATGAAGCCCGTGAGTGCGAGCTAACATTAGATGAGACAGATACAGGAAAGAAGATGCTTTAGTGTATTCATCGTCTCCCTCGACCACAAGCTTTTTACCTGGGTAGGACTTTGGACGATTATTTCTCTGTGTTCTCCTTGTTGATGCTCCTAAATTACTCTCCATAAATAGGGTCCTGGACTCATAATACATTCCCCACACTCATGACCAGACTCTGTGACTCACCCAAAAATTATCAAAGATGATTCTGTATTCACCAATGCTGAGTCTTCCCTGAATGATGGATGAAGTTGGAAACTGTGCTCCCAGGAAGGGCAGGAAAATGTAAATACTCTTGAGGTCTCTATAAGGTAAAAGTATGTTTCCACCTCAGCAGAGATTGGTAGTTTGAGACAGTGTAGTCAACGCATTTATTTTTCCATGCATGTTTTATGAATTTAATTCCCAGGAGCATCATTAATGAATTATTCTTTTGTTTCTCTACTCCCTATGATATTTAGTTCTCTGGATGGAAAAAAGGTAACACAATGCAAACATGGGTCTATTTCAACCCTAGGGAGAAAGCTTTGGAGCATCCTGTTCATCTCTTATCCCAGAAGACTCTCACTCTTTAGCTGTGGACTCTAATACTGCAAGTTTTCCTGGAATGAGTTCCCTATCACTGATTCGGGATAGAGATGCTGGGAGAACTAAAATATCTATTGTCTCTGATTTCTGTCTTCTGATATTTGATCTGATTTACTGGACTGCCCTCTCTCACCAATATTTCTTCTTCTTTCACTGCATTTCCTTTCTCCCCAATAGTTAGCAATGTTTGTTCTACTCATTCAACTATTTATTTTCAGTCACTCAAAACATATGTATTCAGCAATACTATATGGTAATCATTAAAGTGCTGTCTGAGAATGAAAAAAGAAGAGTGATATAATGTGTCTGCTGTCAAACAACAGAGTCACGGAAATAAATAAATACAGCCCCAGAGGGTGTTATTGAAATCCTGATTAAGTGCAATGCTATGTGAATGAGGATCAGTTTTTGCATTTCTGCTAAAATGAATCCTGGGACTCTGATAGGGTTGAATATAAAGATTTGAAACAATGAAATAAACGATAACAGAACTTTGCAGAATAAAAGGACAATAGAAGAGATTAAAAGGATCCTAGAGGAACATGACAACATATTTTGAACTTGAGGTAGAAAGGATTGTCAAACTAGAAGATGCAACATAGAAATTTACAGACTGGAGACCTAGAGAAAATATGGAAAAACAGGAGCTGGGTCTCAGGGAAATCAGTAACATCATGAAGTGCAGAAACATATGCTCATGGGTGCCCCAGAAGGATAAGAGAAGAGGAAAGGGTCAGAAAGAACACTTGAGGAAATTTTGGAAGAAATTTCCCAAATTTTAGCATATATGCAAATACCCAGGAAGCACAACATATTAAAAAATGAATGAATTCTAATAGGCTTAAACCGGTATAAATGCTAACAAGAATGACAAATATCAAAGATGAAGAGTGCATCCTGAAAACATCTGGAGAAAAGCAATTCACCCCATATAAAGAGACTGCAGTAAAATTAAGGGCCGATTTCTCATCAGAATTCATTGAGGTGAGAAGGCTATAGTATGATATATTTCTCTCTGAAGGAGAAAAACTGTCAGTCAAGAATTCTTTAACTCAGAAAACTGTCCTTCTCATATATGTATAGTTTAAAACATTCAAAGGAAAACAGGAAATATTTCTCCCTCAAGAAAGAATAAAGGGACTTCTGCTGGCTGAAAGGAAAAGAGAGGAGAGAGAAGCTTGGGGGAGAGCATAGAAAGTAAGTGTAACTAAGAGGATAAAAGAAAAGCAAATATAAGGATGGCATCCAAAATTAAAGGATAAAATCTTTGATGTAATTATTGCCTCTAGAGTAATAACACAATGTGAATGGGTTAATGTATTCATCAAAAGATGCAGAATGGCAGAATGTAGGAAATGTATGATCTATCTGAAGGCTTCCCTTTGTCCAAAGGCAACAAAGAGATTGACAATGAAGGCTTGGAAAAACATGTTCCATGCAAACTGTAATCAAACTGGGCAGGATAGCTATCCTAACATTGGATAAAATAGACTTTAAATGCAAAACTGTTATATGAGACAAATAGGACACATAATATTAATGCAAGGGACAATTCCCACAAAGAAATCTCAATTATAAATTTTTATGATCCTAACTGGAGAACATTAAATACATAAGGTCAGTAACTAGCAAACTGCAGTGAGAAATAGACATCATTTTAATAATACTTGGATACTTCAATAAACAACTCTTATTAATACACAGAATATATAATCAGCTTGGAAATAAGGAAACCAAAACCTGAATACTATGATAAATCAAGTAGACTTAACAGATGTATATAGAACAATGGACACCCAACAGCAGGGTACACATTCTGCTCAAGGTCCCTTGATCATTCTCTAAGATGGACTCTATGTTGTGTTATAAAAAAGATTTCAATATATTTTCAAAAATTGAAATGACCTAAAACACTTTCTCTGAACACAACGTATTAAATATGGAAGTCAATAGAAAGCAGAAGAACTGGAAAATTCACAAGCTTTTAAAAGTTAAACGAGACACACAAGCAATCTGTGGGTCAAAGAAGAAATTGCAAGAGACTTCAGTAAATACTTGGGAACAAATGCAACCAAACTCACATATAAAAACAGATGTGATTCAGTGAAGGCAGTGTTGAGAGGGATATTTATGGCCCTCAATTCCTGTATTATAAACAAAGAAAGAGCTGAAACCAATTATCTAATTTAACACCTGGGAGGACTAGAAAAAACAATGGGAAATGAATCCAAAGCAAGTCAAAGCTCACAGTTCACCATGGGCTGTTCTGAATTATCTGTATAAACTGGGTTATGAGTTGAAGAGGTGATTCAACATACAGCTACTCTACACTAAAATCTTATTTTAGAGGGAGAATCTGATTGCCAGAGTTACGTATCAAAATATTCAAATGACCAAAATTCAATAGAACATTTGAAGATATGCAAGGAACAGGAAGACACGACCCATTGAAAGGAAGAAATAAATGAACATCAAAGAAGTTCTCATACTGGAAGAACTAATCAAAGAAAGCAAATGATCTCTTCTGTATAGGTTCACTGAGCTAAGGAAAAACATGGAACTCAAAGAAATTAAGAAGATGGTGCATGAATAAAGGGAAGAACTAATAATTTTGAAAAGACAGTTTGGTACTTCCACAGGAAGTTAAGTATAGAATTGCCTTGTGATTCGGCAATCCCATTACTAGGAACATATTCAGAGGAACTGAAAGCAGGGACACGAATGGACATTTGCACAGCAATATCAATTACCTAGAAATGAAAACAGCTCAAGTATCTTTCAACGGACAAGAGGCCATATCAACAAAAGAGTAGAACATATGGAATAAAAATAAATAATAGGGGGAACAAATGTTAAAATAAATTTAGTTTGAAATGCTAGTGGTAAATGAAAGTGAGGGGTAAGGGGAATGGTATGTATAACTTTTTTTCTCTATTATCGTTTTCTTTCTTTTTCTGTTGTCTTTTTATTTTTTTTCCGAAATCGATGCAAATGTTCTAAGAAATGATGAATATACAACTATGTGGTGATATTAAGAGTTACTAATTATATATGTAGAATGGAATGATATCTTATTGTTTGGATTGTTTGTTGTTAATTTTTAAATTAGTAATCAAACAAACAAACAAAAAAGAGGCTAAACAAACTATACTATATAAATATATATGATGGATACCAGGCAGCTCTAAGACAGAATAAAGTCATGAAGCATGCAACAACATGGGTGAATCTTGAGGATTTTTTTTTGGTGCAAAATAAGCCAGAAACAAAAAGACAAATCCTGTGTTGTCTCACTAATATGAATTAACTATAATGAGCAAACTCTGAGAATTAAAGTTGAGAAACGCAGGCTATGAAGAGATAGAAAGAGGGTCGAATTTGGGTATTTGATGCTGAATGAGTACAAAATATTTATCAGGATCGATAGTCAAAAACACCAAATGGATACCACAATACTATGTGACGGTTGTACAATATTGTAAGTATAATGAACAAAGCTGAATGTTAGTATGGTTGAAAGTGGAAGTCTAAGGGCTTATATGCCACCAGAAGGAATGATAGAGGATAAAAACTGGACTGTATAACTTAGCAATACCTAGAAAGTTTTTACAGGAGATAAAATAAATAAATTTCATGACTGCAAGGTGTTAAAAAATGGGATGGCATATGGAAAAAATACAATTAATACAGAGTAGGATATATTTACTAGTAACATTGCAATATTCTTTAATGGTAAGAAACAGCAATAGGACAAAACTAAATGTCAACAGAGAGATATACAAGGTGGCTTATGGGATTCTTGTTGTAATTTCCTTATGTTTCTCTTCTTTCTTGGCGAAAGAAATGGAAATGTTCTCATAGATTGTCGCAGTGAAAGTATAACCATGTGAATATAGTGGGAACCACTGATTGTTTACTTAGGATGGATTGTATGGTGTTTGGATAAATGTTTTGAAAACATACAGAAAGATACAAGGGCTAGAGAAAATGTGGAGAGAGAGATGTATGTGTTCACTCTTCTTAGGGAAGAAAAAATGTGCAGCCTCTCTGGAGGGAAATGTGGTGGCTCCACAGGAGACCAAACATACAGTTGCCATAGGATCCCACAACCCTGTTATTAGGTATATGCTTGGAAGAACTGAAAGCAAGAATTTGAATAGACATTTGTACATGGTGTTTATGGTGGCAGTTTTCATGATTTCCAATGGATGGAGATGGGCATAGGGTACATCAGTTGATAAACAGAAGGTCAAACTGTGGTGTAATATCCCATGGAACTTTGAGTAGCTGAAAGAAAGAATGAAGTTGTGAGGCATCCAACTAGGTTAATGAACCTTGAGGACAGTATGTTGGCTAAAATAAGCCAGGAACAAAGAGACAGATATTATAACACTTCACCAATATGGGCTAAGTACGATGTGTAAACTCAGAGAGTTGTCCTCTAGAGCATAGATTATCAGCAGAAGGCATATTTTAAAAGCTCCTAGATTGTAGCTCTTATAGCAGTCACATCTATTCCTGAGTTTTAACTGTTATTTCTAAGTTCTTAAGTGCTGAGCTTGTTGTGTATAACCTGACCCTTCCTTGGAAGCGCTGGGGGAAGACATGGAAATAGTAAACTTCTCCACATAGGGAAGACCTGATATTGTCACAAGCATTGGGTAGTACCAATTTAATAGGCCAAGAGCTCGATATTGGGGTTTGCCCTTATGAAACATATTCCTGAAAAGTCGCTAAGACTGTTTATAATCATATCTAAGAGTCATCCTGAGGTAAGTACTTTTGCTGCTCAGATGTTGCTTCTCTCTTTAAGCTTTATCCACAGGCAAACTGACTGCCTTCCCCTAGATGGGACATGAATCCCAGGGCTGTAGAACTCACTGGAAACATTCAACAAGATTCATGGGGATAAACCTGGCCCTAGCATTGTAGGATTGAGAAAGACTTCCTGACCCGAAGGGGGAAGAGAAATGTAGCAGATTGAAGATTTAGTGGCTAAGTGATTTCAAGCACAGTCAAAAGTTCATTCTATTGGGTATTCTTATGGATTAATTAGACATTCGTGTTCTCTTTTTTTTTGGGCGGGGGAATTGGAATAACTAGAGGGAAATACCTGAAACAAATGAAGTCTGTTCTTGAAGATGATTGTATATTATATGGTTTTTACCATGTGAGGAGTGATTGTGAAAACACAGTGACTGATACTATCTTTATCCATTGTATGGACAGATGAGTAAGATCAAAAAACAAAAATAAATAATAAATGGGGAAATGGTAAAGTATGTTTTGTATGTTCTTTTTTACTATTATTTTAATTCTTACTTTAATTGCTTATGGAGTAATAAAAATGTGCGAATATAGGTTGTGATGATCAATGCACAGCTATACGATGATACCATAAACACTGATTGTGTGTCTTGGATGACTATATGGTATGTGAATATATCACAATAAAATTGTATTTAAAATAGACAAGCTGAATGATACAAGTGCTAGGGAAAATGTGGATAGACAATGCTGGAAGGACTGTAGAATGGTTCAGCCCCTCTGGAGGGCAATGTAAGGCATGCAACAAGATGAGTGCAACTTGAGGACATAATGTTGAGTGAAATAAACCAGTAATGAAAGGACAAATATTCTGTTGTATCTGTCCTGTTTTGAAAGGATTATGTACACTAGAAAAGCCATATTTTAATCCTGATCCATCTCGTGGAGGCAAGTGTTTCTTTTAATTCCTGAATAGGGAGTGAGATCTTGTTTTACTGTACAGATTAACATAATACCCTCTTACATTCCATAGTATTTTGGGCAGAAAATAAAAAAGAATTTGTAAAGTCCCTTTGAGGGACTGGGGAAAACGTTGAACTATTAATCTTCCCCATCTGGGGAATTCTCAAATTATCTCAATCTTAAGGCAGGTCCTTATGAAAGTTATTTTTGCAATGGTGATGCTAAGCCTACTTATAATTATGCCTAAGAGTCGCCCTCAGAGAATCTCTTTTGTTGCTCTGAAGTGGTCTCTCTTTCAGCCAACTCTGCAAAAAGCTCACTTTCCTCCCCACCTTTGGGGCATGACTCTAATGGGTGTGACTCCCTGGAAACATAGGATACGACCCCCACAGATAAGCCTGGCCCTGTCATCATGGGATTGGAAACACCTTGTTGACCAAAATCAGAAAAAAAATGAGGCAAATTTCAGTTTCGTTACTCAAGAAACTTCAAATACAATTGAATTGCCCTGTTGGAGGTTACTCTTTTGCAGACTTCATCCAGATATTAAAGAATCCCACAGTATGCCAAGCCGCCACCAAAAGTATTCATTAATATCCTAAGGGAAACCCAGGATTCTAATTAAGAATCTATAAGAGTTCTTTTTATTAAGTTTATTTTTTTTTCAGAAACAGGACACCAAATTGTTGCTATCCCAGATAAACTTGAAACCCAGAGGTATCAGTTCCCAAAGAACATCAACCTATTTCTTTCCTTGAGCAGTAAGGTCAACACCCTTCTCCAGCATGAAGGTAAAAGGGTCATTGCCAAGATTTTCCAGAAGATTGAGAGAATGATCAAATGAGAGGGAGAGGTGTCATTGGAAATAAGAATTCAACAAATGATTGTGACTACTTACTCAAATATATATGCCACAAAATTTTTTTCTAGTATGTTAGAATACCCAGAAGGAAATACCTGAAACTGTAGTAATCCATTAGCCTTGATATTTGATAATGATTGCCTAACTATAGAGCTTTCATCATGTGACACTTTGATTGTAAAAACCTTGTGACTGACACTCACTCTATCCAGGGTATGGGTAGATAAGAATTAAAATAAAGACATGTATAAAAACACAATAATAACTGTAGGTTGGGGATATGGGGTAAATATTGATATGTAACTATGGACAGTCACTAAAGTACTACTTTGATAATTTTTCATCAATTGTTAAAACTGTTAACTTCTGTATACAAAGAAGTAGAGTTACAAAAAAAGCATTATCACTCATTGCAACAAACTCCCCAGAGCCATGCACGTGTTGATGGTGGGGTGGTGTATGTGACTCTGTATTTTATGCATGAGTTTTCCTTAAACCACAACTTCTACTAAAATAAAAACATCAAAAATGCATCAATGCTTGAAACATACATTTATAAAAATGTAAAATTTCCCTGAAGTGGAACTGCAAGAAAATTGGCTTCAATAGAAACCAGAGTGGAATCCAGAAAAAGACATTAGACAATGAAACAAATTTATGTTTGTAGATTTCCCCTAATTCCTGTGGCTATTGCAGGTAAAGCATTCCCTGCCATCACATTTCTTTCCTACTGCACAACTGACCTTCTCTGGCTAATTCAAGTGATTCTTTTATCCACTGACTCTATTTCCACCCAAAGTAACAGACAAAAGGAAAATATCTGCATTCTGAAACTCAAGGAGATGAAACATAAATAATCAAATTTGCTTGATTTATCTCAGAGCTTTGTGGTTCCATCCAATACTTCTGAGGAAGCTGATCTGAAATTGAAGGGACAATGAGAATGCTGTCAAAGGTGGAAGACTACTAGAAGATGCTTTTCAAGACCCTCTCATCCAACTTTGGAACTCTGTCATTTGTTTCTGTTAGAAACTCAGCTCTTGGCAAGGGTGGAAAGATTCATTCCTTCTGTGTATCACATACATGCCCTTTGACACTGGCTGCAATTTTATTGTGCATTCTAAGTGGTGAGGGCTCTGTTACTGCTTTCTACAGTGCATGAATATAAATCCTGCTCCCTGTTTCTGATAATGTTTATTCTGACTTCTCTTACTCTTGAAAATTAATCTTCCAAGAGAAAGCATGCATGTTTTGTATGTCTTAAAGTTTGCATGGAACAGTCCCAGTAAATTATTATTGGATGTATCCAGTGGAATACCATTGAACAGAGCATGCTGCCTCAAAGTGAGTCTTCTCCTCCTTCTATATAACATAACATTGACAGTTTGAAGACAAGAATTAAATCCCCTATATCTGTAGGAAAAATAATAGTATTTTCATCTGTAAAATTGTGTTTATCTCTCACCATGATTCCTGAAAATTTCTTTTGCAGATATATAAATTTTAGTGACTCTTCAACATTTTCCTTCAAATAAAACCCACACTAAACTACTTTCACCAATAGCACACAAATTGATTAATTTTTCCTTGCATTCATGTATAGATTCTTCAAGAATAAAATTTAACTTTTTGTGAGAACAAATCTATCACCTTAGTTCAGGTTGAATCATAATTGTTATCACTTAATTTAAAAGTTCTGGAGAAGAATAAAGTTGTACTAACAATCCCAGGAATATTTTTCATCTGACAAAAAAATTGGAGTTGCTGGAATGGTAATAAAAGTAAAGTTTGAAGAGTTGGTGTATACAGGAGAATTGTAATGGTTTACATTATTCTCTCAGGACATGCTCTACAAAATATCTTTTCCTCAGAACCTGTCTACCACATGATGCATTGGAAAGTAAACAGGAAGACTTTGGAAATTTTGAAAGAGATACAATTGCCCTTCCTCTTGAAGGAGACTCAAGTTTAAGTAAGTCTGGCATCCAGCATGGGGTCTACATGATATGGTGTGACATGGAAGAGGTGGACTGGAAATTCACAGGCATTTCTCCTCTTTCTGGTTTGTAATCCTGTGTTGGAGAGGATGGTATACTAGCAGGTACACATGTAATCAATACTTATGGAAAGAGCTTTTTACTACCTGAATTGCAGAACATGTTGCATTTGCCAATCTAACACTTTAGTGGAGAATTCTTGTTACACAACATTCCTGACGAGAGCAAAAGTATTGCATTTCCTGGCTGGATGCTTTTCTAGTGTCTTTGTTTTTTTAATCATTTTTTTCTACTTGAAGGACATACCTCTATCTTTTTCAAAGATATTAAGAGTATATGCCTACTAAAGTTCTTCACAAATATTTTAGAGATTGTTTGGGAAAGAGATTTCTGCTAAAAGAAAAGGAGTAATGAATGTAAATTATTAGATAAAGGAACTAATTACAAATGCATGGATCTTCCTGGATAAGATTCTGGAAATGATATATGACTTTGTTGGAAGTGATATCTCAATGATGCTGTGTACTTTGGGTTAATGTATACAACTAGTGTATGTTTAGCAAAGGCAAAGTAAGATTCATAACATATTGTTTATAGTCAATCCTAAAGAACATGCTTATCAAAGACGTTTGGAAAACGGTCTGGTTTACGTGATAAAATGTTTTCTTGAGAATTAAAACTCAATGAATATGAAGTAAGGTGGGTATTTTACTTGCCCTGGAGAGACATCAAAAATGACAAACTGAGAATTTCAATCCTCAGATCATGGCACAATTCAAACCAAGAAATTTGAGGCACTACATCAATCAAATCTCTTTTCTATGTAAATTACATTTCTGATGTGGGTATGATTAAAACGCAGCGTGATCCTTGGGTGAGTATATTGCAATATAAATGAATTCACAACTCTGCAAAAGACATAAATTGCATTAAATAAATGACCACATCTCTTTTTCCCCTAACTGGACATTACCTCAGAACAATTTCTCCTGTCAAAATATCAGTCTAATTTCCCAGTGGCTCTGATGAAGAAAGCATTAGTGGTATTCTACCTCACAAAGAACACAGGGTATCTACAATACCCGTGATATTATTACCTAACATCATGCATTAATGGGTTAAAAAGACACAGTTGCCAATGGGAAAATGACACAAATTGCTTTGCAGAATCAGTAAAGGAGGCCTATGCCTGTAGGAAGTGCTAAGAAAAAGTTACTGAAAAATGTCCCTGCCTATGCAAATAATTCTTAATGAGTAAATTTGCATCCTTGAAAGAAATATGGTGATAGAAAACCAACAATGATTGAAGAATCAGGGCTGTAATGTCTCTTATATCCTCACCTAACTTGTATGGAACTTTACAGGAGAAAGTCACAGATGAAGATGGATGTGGCTTATTGAAACTTCTTCAGGTTGTGACTCAAGTCCAGGATGTGCCCTATTTCAAGAGCTGATTAACACAACCCTGGCAGCAAGTACAGAGCATTTGAAATGACAAATGGTTTATTCCAAAAGCATATAACAAAAGAGCGGTTTATTTCTGCTTCCAGGAAGACAATATATCTTCAACCCTCCAGTAATTACAATAATTTTCTATGTCCCTAATGACCTGTATTAAACATTTACGATTGAATATTCAAGCAGAAGAGTCAAGCTCCATATTGAATTCTGGGAATACATTCCTAGATGTCAAATGATTTTTTAAAAAAATACAGAATAAACAAGGATTTTTTCATGGATGAAAAGTAGAGATAAAGTTCTAGTAATAAAACAAATAGCATATTAACTTTACTTACACAGATAAAAGTAATTTGATTTACATTTCCCAGTATTTAACCTCTGTTAATGAAGAGTAAATTTTGGCACTTGAGGCAACGTGTCCTTCTAAGGGGAGACTTTCTCAGCCAGAAGTTATTTTTAAGGTATGCTGTATGTCTTTGTTTCTAACACTATAGATAAAGGGGTTCAGCATGGGAGTGACCACTGTGTACATCATGGAAACTATTGCACTTTTCCTTGTGTTTTGCATAGCAGCAGAAATAAGAGCTGTTCCATAAAACAACGACAGCACTGAAAGATGAGACCCACATTTAGAAAATGCTTTAGACTTGCCTCCAATTGATGGAATTCTCAAAATAGAGCATGCAATCTTAGAGTAAGGGGAAAGGATGACAGTGATTGGAATACCACCCAGAATTCCACTTGCAAAGTGCATCACTAGGTCATTGAGGAAGGTGTGAGAACAGGCACGTTGGATTACTTGAGAAAATTCACAAAAAAAGTGAGGAATTTACAACTCTGTACAAAAAGTCAATCAGACAAACATTAGGCCAAGTAAAAGAGAGTTTAGAATATGCAACATCCATGATACCGCAGCAGGAGACCACAGAGCTTGGGGTTCATGATGACCATGTAGTGCAGTGGGTGACAGATGGCCATGTAATGGCCATAGGCCATCACGATTAAGATGAAGTTGTCTAATATTCAAAAAAACATGCAAAAATACATCTGGGTGAGTCAGTTTCCATAACTTATAGTTTTGGTCTCTATCTGGATGTTCACCAGCATCTTTGGGACAGTGGAGGAGGTGAAACAGATGTCTGCAAAAGACAGGTTAGCAAGGAGAAGTACTTGGGTGTGTGCAGGTGGGCATCTGAGATGGTGGCCAGGATGATAAGCAGGTTCCTAATGAGAGTGACCAGGTACATCATTAGGGACAGAGTAAATAGGAGGGGCTGCACTTCTGTGTCTTCTGAGAGTCCCAGGAGGATAAATTCTGAAATACCCATTTTGTTCTTTGATTCCATGTTGCTCATGAAACTGCTGGAGCAGAGACCAGAGCAAGGCAGGTTTAGGTACAAACCTGTTCTCAGCAAATTAACAGAAATGCTATGGTTTTATTGCAAACATCTTTAAATAATTATTTATTATATAGAGATTTATCTGAAAATGTCTGGGTAAACAAATGTTCCTGCTTCTCCTTGATGCTATTGCTAACAAGCCATCCTTGCCATAATATTGAACTTTTTCCACTACCCATACATTCCACTACAAATGCTCTTAGACTTTATTTCATTGAAAAATAATTTGACCAGTTTCTGTGGACTATATGATAAAAAACTTGGGACAAGGATATTGGTGATTAAGTAACACCATATTTTCATTATAATCAATGTTGCTAAATTACACACATGAAAATGGATAGAGTGAGAAATTTTGAGTTGTATATAGATTAAGACAATAAAAATTTAAAATAAATGATTTTTTACAGC
Organism: Myrmecophaga tridactyla; assembly: GCA_004026745.1. Lineage (NCBI taxonomy): Eukaryota > Metazoa > Chordata > Mammalia > Pilosa > Myrmecophagidae > Myrmecophaga > Myrmecophaga tridactyla. The sequence goes on from PVIY010015921.1 coordinate 47,923, forward strand.
TTTATGGATAGAAACATCAGTATTGTTGATATGCCATTTCATCTCCACCTGATCTATACTTTCAACATAACCCCATTCCCAAAGGCAGGAAGTCAATTTGTAGCCATTGGGAAAATAATTTTGAAGTTTATAAGGAAAGGTAAAAGTCCTAGATGGCCTAAAAAATACTGAAGAAGAACAAAGTTGCAGAACCAATGCTCCCTGATTTCAAGTATAAGTATAAAGACATGGTGATCAAACCACACTATGTTGGTGAAATAGACACATGCACTAATCTGTGAGACCTCAGTAGACACGCAATCAAATGTTAGGCAACTCAAAAATAGACCAACACAAATACAGTCAATTGGCCTTTGACAAAAGACAAAGGCAATTTAATGGAAAAAGTACAATCTCCTCAGCAAATGCTATGGATCAATGGCATACACACATGCAAAATAGAAAAGTAACTTAACCAGCCATTGTATACATTTCACAAAAATTAACTGAAAATGAATCCTGCACTCAAAATTAAAATGCAAAGTATAATACTTCTAGAATAAATCATCCAAGTAAATCTGGTCGCCTGTACTTTGGTGATGAGTTTTTAGAAATAGCACCCAAATCATGATCCATGAGACAAGAATATTGATAAATTGCACTTCATACAAATATAAAACTTATGCTTTGTGAAAGACACTGATAAATTATTTGTATGCAAATATACAAAGAACTCTTAACACCCAGTGATAAGAAAGAAAACACCCAATTAAAAATTGGGAAAAAAATTCTGAACACAAACTGAAATGAAGAAGATATATGGGTTGTAAATAAGCATGTGAAAAGATGTTCAGCATCATTTGCCATTAGGGAATTGCAAAATTATCCTTCAGTGACATAGAACACCAGAGGAACAGTGCAGACTCTCATTCACTGCTAGTAAGAAACCAAAATTGTGCAGCCAGAAGACAGTTTGGCAGTATCTAGCAAAACTAAACATAGTCTAACCATTCAGTTCAGAAATTGTGTCTTTATGTATACAGCCAATTTGAAAACTTAAGTCCACACAAAAACTACGCTGAATATTTATAGCAGCTTTATGTATAAACTGCAAACTCTGAAATCAACCAAGATGTCTTTCAAGGTCAATGGATGAACACACTCTGCTCTATCAGTACAATGAATATTATTCAGTGATAAAAATTAGTGATTCCTCTTCCCTCAAAAGTCAAGGATGCATCTTAGATGATTACTGATAATTAAAATGAGTGAGTATAAACATCCTACATAAGTATAATTTCAATTTATGACTGTATTAGTCAAACAAAAGATACAATAGAGTGATCATTGGTTGCCAAAGACTGGGGAGAGGGAAGGAGTGTTGAACAGGTGAATCACAGAGCAATTTTTAGAGCAGTGAATCTATTCTCTATAAAAACTAGACTTATAGACACATGACTTCATGCATTTGTTAAAACACACTGACCTTTACAAAACAAAGAATATGCAAATAGAAGTATATGCACATGAAATATTCATTGTCAAATCAATAGGAATGCCAGGATTGAATGCAAGATGTAACAAAACAATCTCATTGTATTACAAGTGTATGAAACACCCTTACTGAGATGATGAGGGAACAAGGTGCTGAAATGGTAACACTGGATATGAATGGGGTGTGGAAAATGAATGGGACAGAAACCATGCATAAGCACCTTATTCTAGTGGATAAAGTTTATTTCACCAGAGTGTGGGCTGACAATTCTATGACTTCCATATTGGAATCAAGCAATTAAATAGATGGATGGCCGCTGAGGAGATTACATTTCCCACAGCAGAGAGGGTGATTAACCATAAACAAGGGGAAGAATCTAAATTGTTTTATTTCATAATGGTTTAGAATTAAATATGGTAGCATGAGTCCTTTATATAGATAGAGGGCTACATGTAGACATATTTATAGATATGTGTATATGCACAACTTGGCAGACACACATATATTTCCTTACTCTGTCAGTGGAGAGCGCTTACATGTCTCAATAGCAAGGAGCACATGTAGTGTCCAGACCTTGGTTTTAAACACCATTCTTCAATAAAGGTTTCCTTGGAGAAATGGCTGAAATATACAAGAAAAGCCTGGGTCATCTTGTACTACCAGATATTAATTAGGTACTAAAACAAAGTCCTCAAGGGTGGGGATAAATCAAAGTGACAGAACACCTATGAAAGATATCCCATCACCAAACCTAAAATAAACTGCAGAACAAAATAAATAGAACAGTATTTTGTCACAATCCAAAGTATAAAGTAAATGTCATGAGACTATAATGACTTAAATAAATGATTTAATATTTGAATAAAAACAAAAAATTCCCATACAGAAGCATTCCAATGATTTCTATAGATACTGCTCTCTCAGGAAGGAGAAGTTAATTCCCTACCCTAAAGTGTGGTCTTCACATATTAATGCACTTCCATAGGATATATGGAAAAGCAGGGGAATAAGGAACTTTGAAGTGGGGAAACCTGGCAAGCATTGTTGATGAACATCAACATCAACAGTGAAGAGTCACTTTGATGGGATGTACCCTGGATATATAATGCAAAGAATATAGAATTTTATCTCTGGTGTCTTCCACCAAAACCCATAATTCCAGTCTAATCATGAGGAGAACATCATACAAATCTCAACTAAGGGACGTTTTACAAAACACCTGACCAGGACCCCTGAAGAATATCCAGGTCATCAAAAAGAAGTAGAGTCTGAGAAACCATTGTGTATAATAAATAGATGTACTGTGGTATTTCGGTTGGAAGATGTTCAGAACAGGGGAAAATGGATGTGATATTCTGGAAACTGTCTCTACTATCCTTTCAATTCTTCTGTAAGTCTCACACTGTTTTTAAAAATTACATTTATTAAGAAGTAAAATTATTAGTGGAATGCAAAAACCTAGGAAACAACCTCTGAGCTTCAATTCAGATGTGATTACATGCCTTGGAAAAGAATATAACTCTGCTGTAAAATTCATATTCATCACCCATTAGATCAGAACAGAGATACCAATTACATTTAATAATTGAAGTATTTAAATAAAATAATTACTATAAAATGTCAAATATTGTGCTTAGTATATACAAAGTCTATTTTTATATGCTGTGATTCAATCCCACCCATACTCATTCCCCAAACATCCAAGCCCAGGGCCACTGTGCAATTTCCAGCCCTTATCACTTCTCCGGGAGTTTGACAGCAGAAACTAATCCAGAATTTCTCACAGAGCAAGAATTTTCATGAATTTCACCTTCTATAAACCCTCCACTGACTCTCTAATAGCTTGAAACATAAATATTAATCTTGTGGACAAAACACAAAGCTCTATGTTATGTGGCTGCTACAACCTGCCCAAGCTCAGGTTTCTTTGTTCACACCCTCCCTACCATCATTCATCAGATATTAAGATCTTCTTTCAAACCTAACCACACTTTACAATTTTACTGATCGCAATTTGTGTCCATGTCTTCTTTTCTTGATGGATTCTCCCACCATCTGCTATTGGAATTGCTAATGTAATGAAAATATTCCTCCAGCCAGACTCAGTTCAATTTTCAGCTCCCTTGGGAAACATTCATGAACCTCAACTGGATGAGTCCAAATTTTTGAACCCACTTCACCAAGACTTTAGTTTCCACCTCAGGATATAACATGTGCCCATTTCTATGTTTGTTGCCATATTTAGATGTAATCTCTTTCAAATAAACAAGACTGTCTTACTCATTTATTTATAATGAGAATAACACTTACTGCCTACCATGAAGGAATTCATGAACGAGGATTTTGTTGAATGATTTAAAGAAGAAATTGATGGATGAGATAAAAAAAGTTACTTCCCTGAAGGAAGCTCATGAGTGTGACTAACATTAGATGAGACAGATACAGGAAAGAAGATGCTTTAGTTTATAGAAGATTCTGAGTTCACCAATGCTGTGTCTTCCTTGAATGATAGGCGAAGTTGGAAGCTCTGCTCCCAGGAAGGGCAGGAATGTGAAAATACTCATTAGGTCTCTGGAGGCAAAATTGTGTTTCACCAGAGATTAGTAGACTAGACTCGAGATTTTTTCATATAATCTTGGAGCTTGTATTTGGCTGGATACATCTATGAGCTCTAGGAGTTTTTTCCTGGATGATTTCCTATTTTCTATATAAAGGTCATGTTGTCTGTGAATACAGACAGTTGCACTTCTTTCTTTCCAATTTGGATGCCTTTTATTTCATTTCATTGCCTAAAATTCCAGTGCAATACTGAATAGGAACAGTGAAAACACACTGTGTTGTTTCAGACCCCAAGCAGAAGGCCTGAACTCTTTCAGCATTGAGTATAATATTTGCTGTGTTTTTCTAAGGCTCGAACTGAGACTCAATAAGGGTTTCATGCACTAGGTTTGCCTTCCTGGAACATATAATACCCAGAGAATTCCCAGGGCAGATAAATCCTGAAAGCCAGAGAGACCAGCATCTCCAAGATTGTCGATCAATTGCATTCCCCTATCCTTTGGGGTGGACACACCTTCTCAACATGAAAAAGGAGAAACAGGCATTTCCCAAAGATCCCTGTAGAATGGGAGAAGGATTAAAGAAGAAGAATGAGATATGACAGAGAAATGGGATTTAACAAATGATATGGCTGCTGCATCACTATATTAATATTTCTTCTGGCTGCAAGTGTTTTGGAGCAGCTAGAAGGAACAATCTGAGGTGATGGAATGGTAGCCTGTAACAAACTCTGGGATCTGTTCTGTAACTACTTGTTGATGTTTGCTTTGAAAAGCATTGCTTTTGTCTTTCTTTGCTTTGTATATATGTTATATTATACAATAAAAGAATGTAGGAGCCAAGTGTTAAAACAAGAGCTGCAGA
>PVIY010015922.1:0-52786 GCA_004026745.1 Myrmecophaga tridactyla
AAGGTGGGGGAGCCTGGCAAGACATTTCAAGTCCTGAGCGTGGAGAAGACAGCATCCATGTAGGACAAAGCAATGGCAACTGAGACAGCATTTATGAAAAAGAATGAGCTCTTGTTATGCTATTCCCACACATTCTCCACATACAAAAGTGAAAATTGAGTTATCTCTGTCCATTTTCTAATCTGCATAGGAGGATTAACAACAAGCCAAGCAATGACATCAAAATATGGGAGACACGACTGCCACATGGAAGACCTGATTCGATTCCTGGACCATGCAACAACAACATAAAAGCGGTGGAGGGCAGGCCACGGTGACTCAGTGGCAGAATTCTCACCTGCCATGCCAGAGACCCGGGTTCGTATTCCCTGTGCCTGCCCATGCAAAAAAAAAAAAAAAGGGTGGGGGAGACAAAGTGGAGAGATGCATGGGTATTACAGAGGCAAGAGATGGGCAACTTGACTTGAGTTTGACCCTTCATTGGGATTGGCCTGCAGTCCTAGGGTTCTTCAGGGAAAACTTAACATGAGTATTTCCATAAAGCAGATGTGGGAAACAGAAAAGGGAGAGCAGTGATATGAGGTCAGTTTAGAACCAGTCCAAATGGGCATTGTGGAAGGATGAATGGAACTCAGAAAAAAGAAGCAAGAAGAAACTTTGAGTTTTACAGTGGCTGACAAAACAGTCACAAGAAGGAGGTGGAGGAGTACTCATCATTGACATCAAGGGAAATGCAAGTGAAAATCCCCAATCTCGGGTGGTGTTGATACGGGAGTTATTCTTATTCAAACATCTGAAAGGCCAGAGATCATGAAACTAAAGACAGCACCATTTAAGTCAGAACTTTCTTGTTCTGCCTTCCCTCCCCCAACCTCTATACTCCCAATCCCTCCTCACTCTCCATCCCTCCCTGCCCTGTCTTAACTCATTCTCCACAACACTGAAAACTTGGGAAAGTCAGAACCTTACTCAACAGGACAGCAGGGGAGGGGCAGAAGTTCAGGATAGGAAAAGATAGATGAAATATTTTCCCTCCCAACCATCTAAGTACCTCCAACTCAACAGCTCCAGTGGGTGAAGGGAAAAGTTTGATTGTTAGGTCAAGTGTGAATTTTAGAGTGTTCCATGGAACTTAGCATTTTAATTTTGTGACTGAAACTATATTAACTGGGATGTCATAAAATGGCCTAAGTCTTCAAATGGAGGTAGAAAAAGAGTAAGTCCCACTTACTTAAGTTAAAATGATAAATGAAAACCAAGATTCATTTTCTGCATTATATCCAGAGGTTTGTCACATATCGCAGTTTGGAGAGGACTAATTGATAAAGTTATGTAGCTATCTGTTAATAAGTTTTGTTACTATAATGACTTTATCATAATAAGAAATGATATTTCAGGGACCTGAAAGTGTCTTGTTTGAGTATTACAAACACATTTGGCAGATACAAAAATGTGCATAACATAAAGAAGCCACTTGGCATTTTCGATTTCTGTTCAGAAATTGTAAATAAAATTTTAAAAGCCTGTATCCCAATAACTTTCACCCTGAGGAAAACATCTGGCTCAGGCCAATAATTCCCACTTACCTCCTTTAACAAGCCTGTGACGGATTGAATTATGTACCCCTGAAAAACATGTTCTTACTCAGAATCCTGTGGGTGTGAATCCATTATAAATAGGACCTTTTGGAGAGTTTATTTTTAGTTAACTGTGGCCAACTGAATCAGATTGGGCTTTAATGAATGAAACTCGGAACAGAGAGAAAGAAGGCCACTTGGAGAAGAAGCTCGAAGTCAATGGAACTCTGAAGAAAAAGGATAAGAAGCCCCTCACTATGTGCATTGCCATGTGACAGAAGAGAGAAGGACCAAGGATCCCCGGGAGACAGCCCCAGAATGCCACAGTCTTTGGGGAGAATGTATCGCCTTGCTGATCTTCAATTTTGAACTTCTCTTAGCCTCAAAGTAGGGTGCCATAAATTCCCATTGTTTAAGCCAACCCAGTGTATGGTGTTTGTTTTAGCAGCCCAGAAACAAATACAAAACCATAACATAAAGGCTGTTTGAAATCAGAGCAGAAAGCAGTTAACCCCTGGCTTATTATGTGCAGTTATATTTGTGGTATATATTTTGAGAAAGAAATGTATAACTTTTTCTCATTTTAGCTCCCTCTTCCATGTAGACATCGAGGTCTGCAGCAAAATTGAAAGCGATTGAAGCCAGGATCTTTTCCCCCCAAAGATCTAAACCAAAAGAGAACTGGATAGAGTCTGAAGAAGATGGAGGGTGGAGGAGAGGTTCTGTAAGGGATGTTACTGGCCTGGAATGAAAGAGGAAAAACTGGACTTCCCTAAATTAGAAAAAGTGATTCACCCAATTGTCCCAGCCTGAAGAGCCTTTTCCAGGTGAGAGATCAAAGAAAACACCAGGCACAGACTGAAACTTTATTATAGGGACTTACTTACAGAAGTGGAAAAAGAAATTAATCTAGGACTCAAGTTGCTCTGACGGCAGTCAATACAGAACTCAGTATTGACAGTGTTCTGCAGTGATCAGATGGAGAGGCAGGGTTTTATAGTGGGCATAGACAAAGCAGGCACAGAGCCAAGAGAGGGCATGCATGTGCTGCTAACAAAGTTAACTGTTTCTTAATGTTTATGTCTCTGGGCACAAGTTCTCACCAAGTTAACTTTGGGGAAAGATAATGAAGGCACAGAGCTGAGAGAGTCTGTGCAGGAACGTGCATAATTGGTGACAAAGATGAAGAGTTGGGGGATTTTGAAAAATGCAAAAACATTGCTATGTTACACCAAATATGGAAGGAGAGAAGACCATCTCCAGTATCTATGAAAATTTTGACACAGAGACCCCTTACTGAGATTGGCCAAGACAAATGACAAAAGTTCCTCAGAGAAAAAGTTCATTGGAAAAGGATCTCCTAAAAGGAAAACTGCCAAGTCTGTAGCATAAGTCATCCCAAGGCATGGATGCTACAGGGCTTCCCATTGAGAGAGCAGAAACAGGAGTGGGTTTAGCATTACTTCCTCCCTCTTTTTCTTTTTTATTTATTTATTTTTTGATTTTTAAAAAAATTTTTATTAACATCTTTGCATACATACAGTCCATATATGGTGTACAATCAATGGCTCACAATATCATCATATAGTTGCGCACTCATCACTATGATCATTTCCCAGAACGTTTGCATCACTCTAGAAAAAGAAACAAAAAGAAAAATCTCATACATCCCATACCCTTTACAAACCCCTCTCATTGACCACTAGTATTTCCATCTACCCAATTTATTTTACCCCTTATCCCCTCTATTATTTATTTATTTATCCATATTTTTTTTACTAATCTGTCCATACCCTGAACACAAGGAACATCAGACACAAGGTTTTTACAATCACAGAGTCACACTGTAAAAGTTATTTCTTTATACAGTTGTCATCAAGAGGGATATCTATATAATGCATACGAATAACCTCCAGGATAACCTCTCAACTCTGTTTGAAAGTTTCTCAGCCACTGAAACTTTATTATTTCTCTCTTCCCCCTTTTGGTTAAGAAGGCTTTCTTAATCCCATGATGCCAGATCCCAGCTCATCCCAGAAGTTTTGTCTCACATTGTCAGGAAAATTTACACCCTTGAGAGTCATGTCCCACGTAGGAGGGTGGATAATGAATTCACCTGCCAAGTTGGCTTAGAAGGAGGCCACATCTGAGCAACAAAGGAGGTTCTTTGGGTGTGACACTTAGACATAATTTTAAGTAGACTTAGCCTATCTTTTGCAGGAATAAGTGTCATAGGAGTGAATCCCAAGATTGAGTGCTCAGTCTATTGATTTGCTTGACCCCACTGCTTGCGAGGATTTCAGAAATTCTCCAAATGGGGAGGTTGAATATTTCCTCCTTTCTCCCCAATCCACCAAGGAGACTTTGCAAATACTCTATTCACTGCCCAAAATACTCTGGGATATATCAAGGCATCACACTAACCTGGACAAACCAACAAAATCTCACACCCTATTCAAAATTTCATGTACTTATGGTGTTCAGCTAAACTGACCATGCAAGTTAAGTTCGGTAATGTGGTATCCAAAGTATAAATTTTCCACCAAATAAGCATGTCTCCCCTTGGTCTCACACAGAATTTGAAGTTTCAAAATATGGACAATATCATCCTTTACCCTGTATTCTGACCTACCTTAGTCCTTATCCAGATCAGCTTCCTTTATATCTGATCCCGTTTCAACTTTGTAAACAGTTTCTGTGTGGGGTACTGCTGACTTTCACAGCTTCAGAGCTCTAACTCTGAATCGCAGTTGTCACATAAATCCCTGAAGTTTTTGGGAATGACCAGATTATATACAAACAGCTCATTATCTCAGAATTTAGATATAACAGTTACAATTCCTGAATATAAATGACTGCTGTAACCCCTCCTTTTCTTGAGACCTGCATTGGATCTCATACACTCAGCATGAACCTGAGTGAAGAAGATAATGACTGACTGAAATTTACCACTCACTACCTTCAGGACCAGGGAGGGCTCAGCATCAGACAACGTAAATAGTTGTGCGTATGTGAGGTTTTAGATGACAACTCATGCTTGTGGATACAGTGATAAACAGATGGCGAGGATTAACAAAAGATAGTGTACATCTCTACTGAATGCCATAATGGCAAAAAAACATAAGATACTTGCCATGGGTCCATAGGAAAAAAGCCAGATCATATAAGAATGAAAGAATCAAGAATGGACCTTGAAGGATGGAGGTTGGAAGAAATCATGAGTTTATGGACCAGCATGAAAGTGGGAATTTCAGTTTGAGGAAAGGTGCAAGTCCTGTTTACTGAGGAGAGTTTTAAAATATTTATGGAAGGTAGAAAAAAAGTCCAGAAATCTGAGGTGAAAAATGAAACAATTTTGAGCATAAGAGTCACATTATCAAAATGAAACTGGGGGGAGGCAAGAATCAGGATGTTTGGGAGTGCTGAACTATTGATCCTGAAGTCAGAGGTGGCCCAATTCCCTCTGAATCTCCAGGGCCTAGTACAGTGCCTGCCACAGACCATGTGCTCAGTAATTTCGAATAGAATGGGATGAAAAGGAAGAGATAGACTCAAGGCAGTTTGTGCAGGAATAATCTACATGATCCTCAAGCCTTCTGGTGTCAGGATCTTTTAATATTCATAAGGATTATTGTGAAACCTAAAGATTTTTGTGGATTATCTATCAATATTTACGATGTTAAAAATTAAAACCAATATTTTAAAATATTCGTTAATTTTTTTCTAAAATAATGATTAAGTCATTACATGTTATCTTAAATCACATAATTTAGCAACTCTGACTGGCCTAATCAAAGACAACTAAATTTGTATATCTGCTTCCACATTCAAACTGTTGAGATATAATGTTTTAGTTTAAGCATGTGCGGAAAAATCTGGCTTCATGCAGATATCTAGTTAGAAAAGGAAGGAATATTTATTAGCCTTCAGGTTATTGTTGGCATTCTTCTTTGATTTTACACCAAAACTTGACAGCTACTTCTTTAAATTTGGTTACAGTGTAGAATCTGAAGTCATACCATTAACTTTGAATGGATTTTTTTTTACCCATGAATGATTTTATAACATCTTGGTCATATTGGTTCACTGCAACTTGCAAATATTGAAACATTTCAGAATACAGTATAAAAAAATAAAGACCATTCATTAATGTTATTAGCAATCTCAATAGAAAAGTCACCAAGTATTGAGAAGCTACAAGCTAATTAATTTTCCTAAATGCTAATTCTTATTTGAAAACTAACATTTTGCCATTGAAAACAAGTGCTGTCAATCATTTTTTCAAGTGACAGACTCATTTTTTATTTTTGAGAAAAATGCCGGCCTAATACTGAAGTCTAAATATCATAATTTTGCCTGTTATTTATTCTTTTAAGTAAAAAATAATTCAGCTCACAACTCAGTCACTCAAGTGTTATTCCTAGAGACAACCATCATATTTTCGCACACCACTGAAGTGCTCTATCTGCACTTCCCATTTCATTACACAGCATATTAAAAAGACATGTACTTAACAGTCAAGATTTAATAACTTTAATAATTTTTACTGCATCATCACAGTCATCCTTAAGTAAAATGTTTTTCTTTTGTTTTGCGTGTCTAGCAGTTATGGATACAACGACTCCTGGTACCATTTGCTGTCACTGCTTTGATTCATATGTGGCACCAGCAGTTTCACTCATCTTTGTTTCTGCACCATCAAATTATTTTTTAAAATACAGCAATAAAGTCTTGAAATTATTATGAAAATGTTCTCACAGACACGGATGAAGTGCCTCTGGACTTCCAGGGAACAGGCATCACACTTTGACAACCGATGATCCACGGGATTTGTGAGAATTTGAGGGGAAAGGAGTAAAAAAATGTCCTGGAAGTTTGAACCTGTGCACAGGGCACATGGCAGGTGTGGGTGAATGCCTGTTGAATGGATTAAAGAATCCATAATTCTATAGCTATTTGCTTAATGATGCTGATGTGAAGGAGAATAGGAGAGAGAACATGAGCTGGAGTGGAGAAAACAGTACGGCTTGGGGAATCAGAAGAACCTGCTTTCCAGGTCTGCTTTACCACTTGGAAGTTATGGATTTAATTCCACTGAGTCCAGTTTCATCACTAAGTTGCGGGATAATGAAATACAAATTTATGGTAAAAATTAAATTGGACAAAATTAAATGATGTGAATAAAATCTTTCGAGTATTTTTGATACATAGAGATGAAAAGACATGGTGACATAAAATCAGTGTATAATATTTAGAAGAGTAATATCTCGGGCAACATAGGTGGAAATGCAGATTTAAATGAAGATAATTGTAGTAGACTGTTGACATGTTTGTGAGCCATCCGTTCATTCAGTCAACTAATATTTAGTGAGTTCCTTCTAGTCCAACAGAAGAGACGATGTAAGAGAAAAAAAAAACGATTGATATTTCTGAAAGTACGGAAACATCCAGATCCATAGGCGATAAAGGGGTAAGTACCAGCCAGAGGGCAGGCACAATTACTCGGTGAGAGTAGCGCGGCTGCGGGTGTGAGTCTCTTTTGAACGCCGGGCTGGAAAGGAACCCACGTGGGCTCGGTTGGAAATATCATCAAGGACCGGCGACCTTGAGTCAAGAAAACGAAAAATCCACGAAACACGTTTCTCGGGAAAAGCTATTACATAATTGCCATTTGATCTAGTAGGGAGACGACTTGCAACGCCTTCTTAGCGCAGTGGGCAGCGCGTCAGTCTCATAATCTGAAGGTCCTGAGTTCGAGCCTCAGAGAGGGCAGCGTTTTTTTTTTTTCCTGGCCTAGAAACCCGATTGCGTATGGGATTGGCTCAAGTAGTCCTCGATTTGCTCCGGAGCAGAGGCTTCCCGCCGCCCTCTCCAGCTTTGCTACCCGGCTCCTCCTTGGCCGTAATCACCGTCTCCCAGTTGGCTACCTTGGAGCTTCACGCCTGAATGTGGAAAACACTGACCTTTCTCTTTGTTTTTAACTCCCTGGACACCTAGAGAACAGGGAAACATTGGCACCTTTTAATTTTCTGGGTGGTTTCTTTCTGTTTTCACATATGTTCCAGGCGTGACGCGCCCGCAGAGCGCACGGCGACCACGCGGAGAACCTGGGGCGCTGGGCAGGGAACGCGCAAGGGGACAAGCCGGAGAGGAGGAGGCTCTGCTCCCGGGACGGGCGTCCTGGTCTTGGCGACCCCGGGGAGGGGCCCCGACCCCATGAGAAGGGCCGAGAGAAGCTCGTGTCAACTCTGAGAGGAAGACCTGTGCTCCTGGCGCCCGAGACTGCCGCGGGGGTTAGCCTGGGAGACGACGAAGAGGGGGGGTGGCACCGGGGAGGTCAGGGTCCCAGGGAACTTGTGGGCCTCTGCGGAGATCCTGGCTCGGAGAGGGGACTGCCAGCGCCAGTCAACCCAGGAGAGGCTCCGCACCATCGGGGATGCGGGAGAGAAATCCACGGAGGAAAGGGTGTGCGTGGGGGTGGGGTGGGAGGAGTCCATGAGGCTCTCTCTGCACCCACCTTCCCGGAATCCCGGCATCACCTTCCCTGCCCTACATTTCAACGGCGATGCCTCGGGACCTTTCACCTTACAAAGGAAACAGAGCTCGATCCATGTGCCACACATTTGATGCGAGATTATTTCTCTCGTTTCAGAAGCTCTTGGAGATTGAAACAAATACGCAAAAACCAATTCCCGCCGGTGAGCTCTCAGCGCCTGTTCCGGCTGAGGCAGGCAGGGAGGGGGGCGGCGGCGGCCCCGCGCCCCAAGGCAGCCCCTGCTTTTGGACTCTAGGCCTGTGCGCTCTGGCGCCTTCCAGCCTAAGACCCCAGACGCCAAGATTTCGGAGTGACGCTCTGGACCTGAGGCGCCCCTGGGAAGGGCGATTCCCAACAGACTGCAAACTGACGCCCAGTCTGGAAGAAGTGAGAAGAGAAAGGTATCTCATATTGGCTCTGCTGAGGACCTCCCTGTACCCCTGGTAACTGGTAGATCTGGTATTTTCAGGCTGCTTTTTCAGCTGCCCACAGAGGCCCTGCTTTCATCTCAGCCTCCCCTTAGGCTCGCCTTAGATCTGTTCCACTTATCTACTTTCCTGCGCTCAGGGCAGTAATTAGAGAAAATACAGATTAGTGTTATGATAAATTATTTACCACGCTTTGAAAATGTCAACCTTGGCATCCACTGATTCATTTTCCTTAACAGAGCAAAAAAGCAAAGACATTTGGGCTCTGTCCATCTTTTTTTATTTGACAAATGATTTTTTTTTCCAATAGACTAACCAGATATTGCTATTTTTTAATTAATTACTGCATTTATCGTCACTATTTATCCCTCTGGCTTTATTTTTTCTTACTTCGTTTGTTAACTATACTGTTTATTTTATTGTTTGTAATTTTAAAACATTAAGTCTAGAATCTAAAATCTAAGTATATTCTGAAAAATTCTATAAAATTTGTTGGTACATGTCATTTTCATTATGTTCTAAGTCGTCTGATATTATACTTTAATGATTTTTCTATCATACATTAAGAAATAATCTTTTATTTATAGGTTTTTAAGTTTTTAAATGAATTTTTCACATTTAATTTCGTGGCTACACTTCATACATTTGTATGTAATATTACATGTGTGTATATTTGTCATTTTATAAAAAGGAATAGAATTTACCACCTTTCATCTTTCTCCATTATTAATTTTTTTTTAATTTTAACTTAATATTGAATAAAAATTCAATGTTAATTATTGAATCTAAAATTATTATCATACTTAATGAAGCAATTAACATGTTACTGAGATTCAAAACACTGTATGTGACTTGATTTATTATGTAACATTCAAATTCTATTCTCTAATCTGTTTAAATGGAGACACATTAAGTATAAGAAATGCTACACTGTGACATTATTTTAATTGTAATCCATATCCTTAGTCTTCATTTTACTGTTAGGAAGACAAAACACATTTATCAATGTATCAGGTGACATGAGGGAAATGGGTTTGTGCTAGAGGTTATGAATTATCCTACCTGCCTGTAATTATCAGACAGATATTAGATTCCTTTAGTTCACTCTTTCTCCCACTTAGAACCCAACTTGAACTGAGAAAATAACCTAATATAATTTAGTTTTTCCTTATTAAACTAATCATTCTTAAATGCACAGCTGTTCCTTCTCTGCTCTTTCTCCCAGAATCTCCCTTTCTCACAGAGTCCCTGTTCTAACTCTAGACACTGGGGAGAAATTGAGAGAATAAGACAATGGCTCAGGAAGTTTGCCTTCTAGAGAAGAGAAAGACAGTACAGCAATAATTTAGTGAAGCACTTTGTCTCAGTTTGCTGAAGCTGCCAGATTGGAACATACCAGAAATGGATTGGCTTTTACAAATTGGATTTATTAAGTTACAAGTTACAGTTCTAAGGCCATGGAAAGCCCAAATTAAGGCAGCAACCAGAGGATACCTTCACTCCAGAAAGGCCATTTGCAAAAGGGCTCCTCTGTTACATGGAAAGGCACATGGTAACATCTACTGGCCCTTCTCTCTTAGATTGGTTTCAAAAATGGCTCTTTAAGCTCCTTTAAGTCCTTCTGGCATTAGTTAGGGCATTTTCTTTCTTCTAGCATCCGTGTTTTTCTCCAAAATGTCTGTCTCTTAAAGGACTCCAGTAAGCAATAAAGACCCACCTTGAATCAGTGGGGTCACATCTCACTGGAAACAGCCTAATCAAAAGGTCCCACCCAACAGTAGGTCTGCTCCCACAAGATTGGATTAAAAGAACAATCTTGTGGGAGCTTCTCCGGCTTCTCTGGAGGCTTCTCTGGAGGTACATAACAGTTTCAAACCAGCACACTCTTTAATACAGATGATTTTTATGAAGAAGATAGAGGGGACTAATTTAGCTGGAGAGTAACATTTGAGTTGAAGCCTAAATAATTGAGAGGGAGGCAATCTTGTCAAAACTGGAGCAAGAGTAAACAAGTTCTCAGTGGAAGGTGATCAGCAAACTAGCTCTAGGTAGCTGCAAACTGAATCATACTGTGAGAATTTTCTCAACCTATTTCCTCTAGACCATGAATCACTGGATTGATCACTGTGGGTTTTACTGAAGGACCACCACTTCCCAAGGTGCCTTCATGTTCAGAACATCACCAACAAGATTCTTGATGGCTTAGTGTACTTAGGTCAGGTTGAAGGAGAAGAAAGGATGTGCGCTACGAGGAAAAGGCAAAGACTTTTTTCTTCTGCTCAGCAATAAGGAGACCCACCAGCCCCCCTCCCTTCTCTTCATTGCCTTGACTTCCACCAGAATCTGAGAATTGATGGGAACAGGATTGCTTTGCGCTATATCCAACTGTGAAGTTTTTGCACATTTTGCATATTTCTGCTTCTAAAACTAGAAGGAAAAAAAACATCTCAGATCCTGGAATTAAAAAATTGTATTCATTACTTTTATAATTTTCTAGGCCTTCATAAGGATTTAAGTCTGAACTGTCATCCCAGTGACATGGCAGACCGGTACCCTCCGGACTTACCAAAGTTTTCGACCTTGTCCCTCCACCTGCTTCGATTTTTCCTACAGATTCCATTAGGGATCAGAATCCTCCTTCACTGATCCTTTCACTCTTTCTGTCTCCCTCCCAGGCCCATCTCACTCGGAGACCTGAGCCCTACAAATTCTCTCACCTGTCTGGCACCGGTCAGCCACCTTCTTTGTTTCCCAGGTTAAGGCCATCATTGGAACTAGCTTCTCTCCATCCAGAGCAGGGTGCAGAAGAAAAGTGCTTGGGATGGCTCAGTACACAAGAATTTACTCCTTAAGTATCACAGCCTTAAATATCAGGTTCCATGCCTCTCTCCTCTACTTCCTTGATCTTTCATTATCTACAGGTGTCTAGTCTCACACCATATGTAAGCATGAAAGAACAGATTATGAAGATCTCAACCTGGAGTAGGATCTTCAAGATGCCAGCCATTGCATAACTGTGGCAAATGCGAGATATCGATCCCGCTACCTCTTGCAGAGCTAAGCAAGTTCTCTACCATCTGAGCTAATTCCCCATAATGTATGGGAGGTTTCAGAGATTTAAGTCATTGATAATTTGGATCCAATTCCCTTTAATTGTAATGGCACTAAAGTGAAACTCGAAACTGAATAATTGCCCAGTATCTCAGAGATTGCCTTGGGCAAGAATGCGGGGACAGTCAATCACTTTGAGAGGAGGAAGGAAAGGATAAGAAAGACCTGGAGAAGATCACACTGGAAAACGTCTCATCTCCATCACAATTTATAGCCCCGTTTTCATGGAAGAGAAGGCAGCACATCTCATGTGGGATAGGCCATATGGGGAACCGCGGGGTTAATTAGCACAGGTATCCCAGAATGTTCTGCTGCTCTTGATTTTTAAAAAGAGTTATGATTATCAGGTGACTTTGCTTTGTGGCTGTCTGGGAGGTGGCTCTGGGGTCTCCTTTCCAGGCTTACGGTCCACACTGTCATCCTCAGTGTACCTACTCATACATTAGTGGAATAACTACATAAGTGGGGAAAATTGTCCACGTACATGTAATTCAGGATAAGCACTTTCAGTTTAAAATTCTAATTAGGTAGCCGTCCTTTAAGTATGAAAGGGAATGTTTTATTTAAAAGCAAAAGGTTGTGGAGAAAAGTAATTGTTAAAAATAAATTAACATTCAGCTTTAAGTGTTGATGCTACAAGATCTTTCTGGAAATGGATGGGGACCATGCACTCTCCTACAATTTTGTTTAGGCTCCTGCTTCCTACTTGCCCCCTGGAGCAATACTGTTGGTTTTTCATGCCCCACACTTTCTTTCATCCACGAATAGGCCTTCAGCTCCCCAAGGCCAGCAACAGTGAGATTTCCCTGGGATCCGGAGGCTGCACACCCCACCTTGCCTCACTACCTCAGAGTATTGTGATGGATTCCATTCCATACAGGAACATCATTCTCACTGTGTGCTCCTAGCACTCAGAGATCCCATCCCATTAATCCAATATTTACTGAATGAATAATAAGTTATATGGATGGCTCAGATGAGAGCATTGTTAACTGAGCTTTGAGGACCAGGATGGCAGGACGTCCTTTGTCCAAGGGATGAAGCTGGGAGAAGATGAAGCATTATTTCTAGAGTAATGGCAGGCATAAAGATTAAGAGCTGATTTTTTTGTGGAGCTGCAGAAAGATGGCAGAGCTAGTTCTCCTGGTTACAGTTCAGGTTGTGTAGGAAATGTGGCAGTGGTTCATTCTGCTATCTTATTTAAATCCCTGAACCCCAGAAGGCGCTATTTGACTTTTTCCTCACTAAGGGCTTGAGCAGTAGTTCTCTGGGTATGTAAAAATTGCTCTTGAGGTGCCTATGGCCTGAATCCCTTTACTGCAGAACCTGTGAGCATTTGGTGGAGTACCTGAGATTCTACCCTCAGGCCATTGGGGCCTGCGGGAACTAATGGAGGCTGCTTGCCTCAGATTCCCCTTTCCCTTTTCTTGGTCACCTCCCCAACCCAACCCTTGTCTCCATTCTCAGTTTTGAGCAGGTAAATTTTAAAATGCCAACGAGATTGGAAAACACTTTAATTTTGAAATTTACTTTTATTAAAAGATTTCAATGTCCTGAGCATATTTAGTGCCTGGGCCTGTCTCTGTAGATGAAGACTGCCTGGGGGGAATCCACAGAGTTCCACTGCGAATTGAGGAGAAAGAATACAATGAACTTGCATTTGTTTTTTGTTTTGTGTTGAAAACAGAGAAGTGTGGAGACCACTGAGAAAGTTATTTTATTTTTAGATTTTATATATGTTTTTAAATGGCAAAAAATGCACACTTGAATATTCCAGAGGTTTTCCAAAGGTTGATAGAGAAGAATCTTCCTCCTTGCTGGGTTCCAAGGCCTTCAATTCCTGGCCTAGATGCAAGCAAAGTTATCAAATACTTATCGAATTATTTAATATCTTTTCAAAGATATTAAGGAAGATAAAAGAAATTATCTGCCTAAGCATACCTAAGTGCATTTCTGTTTAATTGGCTCTTTGCTATACACTTTGTAGAAGCTTGCTTTTAAGAATAGACCTGTATCTGTTTTTCATGTGCCTCATTTCCCCTTCTAAGTCCATCAAAAAATCCGTTGTATAAATCTGCCCCAACGTAACTGTTCTGTTGATGGGCCTTTAACAAGTTCTCAGCCCCTTAATGTTATAAATAGTGCTGCAATGATTATCTTCATTCATACCTTTTCTCTCATCTACCCAAGGGTTTTTGTAGGATGAATTCCTAGGAGTGGAGTTGCTAGGTCAACTTGATAGATTCTGTCCAATTGTTTTTGTTAAGTGTTGTTAAGAAGTTAGGAACTGATAGTAAAGTGAATTGATACGTTGTAGTCAGTGAGGAAAATATACTACGTTTTCCATAGACTGATATTTGTGACAATTCTCAAAGAAAGTACCTTGTTCAAATGGCGCAATGTTCTCAAGTCCAGTTTGGGAGCAGCGATGTACTCCTTCTTAAGGGGAGGGAGCAGAAAACCTGAGTCCCAGAACGCCCAGATCCTCCACCCGTCTGCACTCAGACCATCCAAACTCCGCTGCTCCTATGCCCGGAGGGGCCTGGCTTTCCCCCTCTGTTTCCTGAACCGCCCAAGTTCCCCTTCACCGCCCCTTTGGCCGGCACCGCGCCTTCCAGTGGGCGCAAGAGTCTGGTAAAGCCAGGAGCTCGGGACCCTGGTGCACCTCTTGGCCGGTCCAGCTCCGAATTCCGTCCCAGAACAACACTGCGATCGGTCCTGAGAGGAGAGGGGACTCAGAAGGAGCCGGCGCCAAGCCCCTCTGGGTGCAGGCAGATCTGCGGGATCAGAAGGCAGAGGGAGGCAGGCGCTCAGAGCCAGGGCTGGGGCCGAGGCTGTGTGGACAGGGCAGGGCTCTGTTAAGAGTGGATAGAACTCCGGTGCTGGATGAAATGTTCCCAGGCCCTTCAACCTCAAAAACTACAAGGAATAAAAATGGTATTGAATATACATGGGTAAGGAATAAAGTAAACCTCACTTGGTGGCCTGCCTTGTGGCCTTGGCAGTCAGCCAGTTGCACCAGTTCCTTGCAGGCCTCAGGCTTTCTTTTCTGTCCCTTTTTCTTTAAGAAGCTGAATCCTTGGCCATAATAACCTGAAGTTGCAACTTGTAATAACCTGAAGTTGCAATTTGTTCTATTAGGAAAATATAAAAATAAAATGTTTCTGTTCTCCCCTTTCCTTTGCACCTCTATTCAAGGCCAAGCAGCGTAACTGCATTTTTAAAGGATAGAAAGCCAAACATACAATAGAGAGCAGCTGCCTTGGAAAGGGTGTTTCCAGAGTGAACAAGATCCCAGAGGAATGAAACAATACAAAATGAAGGGGAATTAACAAGCAGTTAACTTGCATTAGAGAGGTGAGTGGATTGAATTCCAGGCTCTGAATACTCACTTGTGGCAAAAGGTAGGCATTAAATGGTTTTACATTGGATTGTAATATGACCAAACTTCCATTTTCAAGACAAGAGTCATGCCCACACAAAAGATGGTTTGAAATGAGGTGAAAGTTAAACTCAAAGGTCAAGAGAATAGTTAGGGCATTATCTTAACGGACCTGGCAGAGATGCTGAATAGATTTTCAGAGCTTCGCCAGTAGAGTTAGGCTCATCCATCTCTTTAGCACACATTTATTATGGGTCTGCCTAAGCGGGTAGCTTCTGGGGCACTATATATCAGTTTTGAGGATTTAAGATAAATTTTACATTCTTGTATGGGGAAACAAAAATAAAATAATAAACAAGATAATTACAAATCTGATGGAAGAAAAACACATGATATGAGTCAGAGAAAGGTGCTTTGAAGCAAAGGTTTTGAGGTAAGCCCAAAAAAGGGGAAAAATCAGGTATATGAAGACTCCTGAGCCCTCCAAGTAGAGGGGATAGTTATGCAAAGGCCCTGGGGGAAAATCTAAAGAAGCGAGTGTTTCCAATTTAGACAGAGAAGTTGAATTGACAGAAGATAGTGAAAAATTGAATGTGAATGAAGAGGTACATGGTCTTTGGCGTGGGTAATTGCATGGCTGGTGGTGCTTTTCCCCAAGATTGGACATTCTTTCATTAAAGCAGGGTTGGGAAGAGTAATTATTGGATCCTCTTCAGGTGCTATTAGTTCTGAAGTACTCATGGGATGTGCAAGTGGTGATATCAGTGAGGAGTCAGGGATGTAGGTTGGAACTCAGGAGAGGTATCCCTCCATAATATAGATAGAAGTTGTAGTTGAAGCCAGAGGAAAAAAACTGTAAAGGGCTCCACTGTCACCAGTAACATCAGGCTATAGAGTATTTGAAAGGTGACTAGTCTCAAATGAGATGTGCTATAAGTGTAAAATGTACATCGTATTTCAAAAACTTAGTTCAAGAAAAAGAATGAAAAATATTTCAATTTTTATATTGCTTATTTGTGATATATTTTGGATATATTGAGTTAAATAAAAGATGATATTAAATTAATTTGACTTGTTTTTGTTTACTTTTTTAAAGTACCTACTAGAATATTTAAAATTACATATGTGAGATGTATTTCTTTTGGCTAGGACTGATATAAAGTGATGGTTCTGAACTTCTTTAAGTGGAAGGGATCACATTTATGGAAATATTTATGTGCAATGTCAAGGTAACTATAGATCCACTTGAGTTAGCTTGAGATGAAAAGTGGGCCCAGCACTTTTCATGTTCCTCAGGGAACAATCACACTTAAGAAAATAGAAAGATTGGTGACCCAAAATAGATTGAACAGTTCCAGAAGAACTAACTGACGTTCTATAAATCCAGGAAGAGATCATTCTCTTGGTGAAAATAAAAGATGATCATATTTCGAAAAACTACAGCACCTAGTAAGAAATGAGTACAATTTCCTATTGCATTCTGTAGTTGGCCTTAATGAAAATAGTTTAAAGAGAATAAGTCCATATAAGCAGGCTGTAGTAGGTTGTGGAAAGGGAGAAGGGTTGGAAATGAGAGACATCCATGCACTTTCCTTTTCTGGAACTTGGCAGCAAAGAAAATGATGACAATATGCCAGTATCTTTAGAGCAGAAATAGGGAATTTGGGGTCCAAAGAGAATGTTATGTTTGTGTGTGAATATGAGTGTTATTAATTAATTAACTACAACATAATTATGATTTAACATACAGTTATCTTCAAATTTTCTTGATTCTCAAACAAAACATCTCTCTTTTCTGTTGGTTTGAATCAGAAACTAAATAAAGTCCTCACATTTAAATAACATATCTTTTAAGTTTCTTTTCATCTGTAGTTAGTAACAGTGGCTGTAAGTGTAAAAAATATAGCATATCTGCCTTAATTTCTGTTTGCATGCCAATTAATTGTTGAAAGGAACTGGGCCTTTTGTCCTATAGAAATTCCCACATTTTAGGTTTAATTGATTGTGTCTTCTTGCAATTAAGAAACAAATTAGCATGTTTCTTAATTTGATCTATTCCTGTAAACTGTTAGCTAGAAGGTGAGGCTCATTTAGATTCAGGTTCAAATTCTTTTGACAATAGCATTTAATAGGTGTCGTTGGGCACTTTCCATTGCTTAACATCACTTTATTAAGTGTACAGCATCTGATTTTCTCATTCTTTAAGACATCAATATTAACATTCATTCATGGATTCAATTGTCATATATATGTCATATATATGAAATAAAACTATGTGTTGATGCATAAAATCTACATACCACAAAATAAGATGAGAAAATATAGAAAGAATAAACACAAATGGAAACAAGAAGTTAATTCTCAAAAGTATATTTTCAGATTCCTTAGATAATGAAAACGCAGATTCAGAAGAAAATGCTCTCTAATTAAAAATTCCACCTTTAAATAGTCCTTGTAGTTATAAAGCATTAAAATAAATAATCTGTGCATTCAACATAAAAGTAAGAAAAAAGGAAAAAGAGAAGAAACCCTAAAGAAAACAAGGTGTGGGGGGGGGAAGAATAGTAAAAGGAACCCCAGGAAATAATTAACTGGAAAATAGCGAAATTCTGATTGGTCATTTGAAAAAATAAAATTGTCAGTTATCAAGTCAAACGTAAATAATAATAATAAATAAGAGTGAAAGAGGGAGAAGACACAAAGAAAAGAAATGAACCGGGGGCTCCTGCGGCTTGCGCCCCCTGTCCGCCACACACTCACACTACCCGCTCACGCAGCCGCCGCGTTTCAGATTCTCAACTCCAGACTCGGGATGAAGTGAGATGGCACAGACCGTCTCTCGGTCCTCCGGAAGCTCGCATTCTAGGGGAGAGAAAGACAAACCTATTTTCTGGAGGAGAAACTGTTCCTGGAGAGGGACAGGAAGGGAGAGATGGCGCGGGGATCACCGTAGCCGGGGGATCCCAGAGGGCTCCTGCGAAAAGGGAAATGAGAGCGGAAGCCTGAGCGCGGCAGGGGTGGGAAGCAGGCTGGAAGCAAGGGCGAGGCGCTCTGCGGGGAGACGTACAAGAGGCAGCAGAGGGGCCAAAATTGCTTAGATCTTTTTCCAGATGAGAAGCTGCGAGGTTGTTAACTGACGAGAATGTACAAAAAAAGCAAGAGGGAAGACGGGACGAGGTGGGAGACGGCGAGCGTGGATCCCTTGGCCTCCTGCATGTTAAGCGAGCGCTCTACCACCTGAGCTAACTTCCCGCAGCCCGGGAAGGGGTTGGTCCCGCCTCTCACCACCTCCCACCTCCTCTGTGCCCCACCTCCCCTGCCCCCATCCCCACTTTCCAGGCCCCGGGCCTGCGGGTCGCCCACGCAGCCAGTTTGCGCGCCGAGTTCCAGGCACTTCCTCTGGTAAAACGCTATGAATCCGGGCCTAGAGGGAAAGGGATTTCCGAAGATCATCACTGGGAAAAGTGTCATCCTCTCCTCCAGTTTTCACTCCCTTGACCTCGTGGCAGTAGCGCATACTCCCACCCGGAGCATAGCTCTCCCCACCGGCTTTGATAATCGTTTTTCAATCCGAGTCCTGACGGTCACCAGCTCGGTGCCGGCCTGGCCGCCCGGGGATGCGGGGCAACTTCTCCCAGCCCAAGACTAGCAGGAGCCGCGGGCCAGGCCGTGGGCAGGGCCTCTTCCGACCTTTGAGAAGCTCCTTTCCTCTGAAGACACAAATCTCTTCAGCTTCTCAAAAAAACGCAAATGTAGCTCAAGACGGGAGAACATTTTAAAAGACTGTGTGTAGGACTAAATGAAAATACGGGCTTTGCCTCAATTGACTAAACGATAGTTTTAAGGAAAGTTACAGGACGCAAATGCTGATGTCAGATCCCTTCCCAGTACCGAGTACAGGGATATCCAGTCTGAAATAATGGGGAAATGTGTCCCCTTGCCCTAAAAGAATGACCCCTTTTTCTTCTTCTAATGTCAATAGGCAAGAACTCTTTTCCAAATTCCTCTCCAATTTTGAATGTGGAATAAACAAATTTGAAATCAGAATTTTTTTTTTCTTCCACAGGCCTTGGGTTTTGAGCCAACTACCCCATTTAAAGATCTTGACCTACTTACCCAAGACAAAGATACACTTGTCTGCAGTGAAGACTTTCTGAATTTCCCAGAGAACACCCAGTCCCTGAGGCTACACAGCACTTTCATCCTCCTGCAGGGTCTAAGGACTAATAGATTACCTTGGAGGGGAGTCAGTGTTTTTGAGGAACAGAAAGCTTGTGAATTCTAATCTCACTTGCACCAGGCACAGTGGATAAGACCAGCAAGCCATACAGAAACTGCAACCGCAGCCCCTAGTGTATACCAAGAATTGCTGTGGCCCAGGCCCTATGTCTAGACACTGTTCCTGTTCTAGCAGGTACCATGCCCAGTGATGGCCTATAGTCTCCCTTTTCCACATGCAGAGTAACCACAGACCTCAAAAATCACTCAACCAAAAGAGAAAACAGACAGCACAGTACAGTACTCTTCAGCCACTTCTTCCATCACTACGTCACCCCCATCATCTCCTTGAGCCCATTGGGCACCACACTCTCCTTGGTCCTTTTCATTCCTAACTAGACTCAATTTCCAGGCAGGCAGAAGGGGTCTCCCCTATGATCCCACTGGGAGACATTAGCTCAATTATCTCACAGAGTTCTGATGGATTCCAATTGTGTTTACCACCCAAGCAGGAGTTTCATTTAAGGAGGAACTGAGTCATTCCTTCTGTGTATAATTAGCATTAAGTCGGGATCTTGCTTAATTACAATTTGCCAAATGAAGAAATGCTATGCAGATCATTAAAACCTCAAAGCAGAGAGTAGTTTCAGATCACAGATGACTATGCAGAGAATGAGAAATTTGAGGCAGGGCCTGACAAATTTACAAGAATTCCTTTGTCTGAGTAGGAAAAGTAGTTGAGGAAGAGTGGAAGAGCATTCTCGGGAGAATAAATAAAGAGCTACTGTCCTTCATGGAGCCAATTGTGGATGATTTGGCATAGCTTTAGGGCCCTCCTTCAAGGTCCCAGTTTATGTGAAACACAAATCCTAAGAAGGAAAGAGATTTCACAAATTCAGAATCATGTGTTCTTATTTATAACAGCTCTTGAGTTCAGTTACAAAGAGGAAATAAATAGAAAAGCTCGCCCCATTAATAAAAATGTCTTTTTAATGTGGTCAACATGGAGTAATCCTAGGAGGAATCAAGTAGTGTCAGAGAGAGAACTGGGGGATGGAAAAGAGGAGAATGGAAAGAGGGGGCAGACCTGACTGCAGCCTCATGGGCGTGCGAGAGTTCCCTGCAAGGGCATACGCAATGCCACCTTCAGCGTTGTGAGCTCTTCTTCTAGTTTACTAGCTGCTGAAATGTAACACACCAGAGATGGATGGGCTTTCAATAAAAGGAGATTTATTTAGTTAACGTATAGTTCTTCAGAGGAAACGCAGCTAACTTTCAACTGAGGTTCTTTCTTACGTGGAAAGGCACAGGGCAATCTCTGCTGGTCTTCTCTCCAGGCCTCCAGGTTCCAACGACCTTCCCCAGGGTGATTCCTTTCTGCATCTCCAAAGGCCTGGACTGAGCTTCCAGTGCTGAGATGAGGTATGCTGAGCTGCTTGGGCTATGCTACGTTGAACTCTCTCATTTAAGCACCAGCCAATTAAATCTAACATCATTCAACATTACACCCCACAACAGCAGGATATACCTTTTTTCCCAAGTGGTCATGAATCATTCTCAAGGATAGACCATATGCTGGATCACAAAGCAAGTCTCTATAAATTAAAAAAGATTGAAATCATACAAAACACTTTCTCAGATCATAAAGGAAAGAAGTTGGAAATCAATAATTAGCAGAGCGCCAGAAAATTCACAAATACATGAAGGCTCAACAACTCACTCTTAAACAACCAGTGGGTCAAGGAAGAAATTACAGGAGAAATCAGTAAATATCTCAAGGCAAATGAAAATGAAAACACGACATACCAAAATTTATGGGATGCAACAAAGGCAGTGCTAAGAGGGAAATTTATTGCCCTGATGCCTTTATCAAAAAAGAAGAAAGAGCAAAAATCAAGGAATTAACTGTCCACTTGGAAGAACTAGAGAAAGAATAGCAAACTGACCCCAAAGCAAGCTAAAGGAAAGATATAATGAAGATGAGAGCAGAAATAAATGAAATTGAGAACATGAAAACAATCGAGAAAATCAACAAAACCAGAAGTTGGTTCTATGAGAAAATCAATAAGATTGATGGACCCTTAGCAAGGTTGTCAAAAAGAAGAAGAGAGAGAGGATGCAGATAAATAAAATCAGAAGTGGAAGAGGAGACATAAGCATTGACCTCACAGAAATAAAGGAATTAATGAGAGGATACTATGAACAATTTTATGCTAATAAACTCGACAATGTAGATGAAATGGACAACTTCCTAGAAAGGCATGAACAACCAACATTGACTTGAGAAGAAATAGATGACCTCAACAAACCAATTACAAGTAAAGAAATTGAATCAGTCATTAAGAAGTTCCCCAAAAAGAAAAGTCCAGGACCAGATGTCTTCACATGTGAATTCTACCAAACACTCAAGAAAGAATTAGTACCAATACTATTCAAACTCTTCAAAAAAATTGAAGAGGAGGGAAAGCTACCCAATCCATTCTATGAAGCCAACATCACCCTCATACCAAAGCCAGGCAAAGATATTACAAAAAAAGAAAACTACAGACCAATCTCTCTTATGAATATAGACGCAAAAATCCTCAACAAAATTCTTGCAAATTGAATCCAACAGCGTATTAAAAGAATTATACACTATGACCAAGTAGGATTCATCCCAGGAATGCAAGAATGGTTCAACATAAGAAAATCAATTAATGTAATACACCATATCACCAATCAAAGCAGAAAAACCACATGATCATCTTGATTGATGCAGAAAAGGCATTTGAGAAAATTCAACATCCTTTCCTGTTGAAAACACTTCAAAGGATAGGAATAGAAGGGAACTTCCTCAACATGATAAAGGGACTATATGAAAAACCCACAGCTAACATCATCCTCAATGGAGAAAAACTGAAAACTTTATCCTTAAGATTAGGAACAAGACAAGGCTGTCTACTATCACCATTGTTATTCAACATTGTGTTGGAAGTTCCAGAGCAATTAGACAAGAAAAAGAAATACAAGGCATCAAAATTGGAAAGGAAGAAGTAAAACTATCACTGTTCGCAGATAATATGATACTATATGTTAAAAACCCTGAAAAATCCACAG
Source organism: Myrmecophaga tridactyla (assembly GCA_004026745.1). Lineage (NCBI taxonomy): Eukaryota > Metazoa > Chordata > Mammalia > Pilosa > Myrmecophagidae > Myrmecophaga > Myrmecophaga tridactyla. The sequence goes on from PVIY010015922.1 coordinate 22,348, forward strand.
CAGAACTACTAGAGCTAATAAATGAGTACAGCAATGTGGCAGGTTACAAGATCAATGCTCAAAAATCTGTAGTATTTCTATACACTAGTAATGACAATCTGATGGGGAAATAATGAAAAAAATCCCATTTACAATTGCAGCCAAAAGAATAAAATATTTAGGAATAGCTTAACTAAAGAGACAAAAGACCTATACAGAGAAAATGATAAGAAATTGTTAAAAGAAATCACAGAAGACCTAAATAAATGGAAGGGCATACCGTTTTCATGGATTGGAAGACTAAATGTAGTTAAGATGTCAATTCTACCTTAATTGATTTACAGATTCAATGCAATACCAATTAAAATCCAAAAAACTTGCTTTTCAGAAATAGAAAAGCCAGTAACCAAATTTATCTGGAAAGGCAGGTTGCCCCAAATAGCTAAAAGTATCCTGAGAAAGAAAAATGAAGTCGGAGATCTCACACTACCTGACTTTAAGGCATATTATGAAGCTACAGTGGTCAAAACAGCATGGTACTGGCATAAAGATAGATATACTGACCAATGGAATTGAATAGAATGTTCAGATATAGACCCTCTCATCTATGGACAGTTGATTTTTGATAAGGCCATCAAGCCAACTCACCTGGGACAGAACAGTCTCTTCAATAAATGGTGCCTAGAAAACTGGATATCCACATGCAAAAGAGTGAAAGAGGATCCATATCTCACACTCTATACAAAAATTAACTCAAAATGGATCAGGGACCTAAACATTAGATCTAAGATCATAAAACTGTTAGAAGAAAATATAGGGAAATATCTTATAAATCTTATAATAGGAAGTGGTTTCCTAGTCCTTACACCCAAAGCATGAGCATTGAAGAAATAAATAAATAAATGGGAATTCCCCCAAATTAAACACTTTTGTGCATCAAAGGACTTCATCAAGAAAGTAAAAAGATAGCCTGCACAATGGGAGACAATGTTTGGAAATGATATATCAGATAAAGGTCTAGTATCCAGAATATATAAACAGAGTGTTCAACAAAAAGACAGACAACCCAATTACAAAATGGGCAACAAACTTGAACAGACACTTCTCAGAAGAGGAAATACAAATGATCAAAAGGCACATAAAAAGATTCTCAACTTCCCTGGCTATTAGGGAAATGCAAATCAAAACACAATGAGATATCATCTCACACCCACCAAAATGGCCATTATCAATAAAACAGAAAACAACAAGTGTTGGAGATGAACTCAACTTAGTAGAAGAAAGAGTTTGCTTTGAACACAGTTACCTGTGAATATGGGTTTCAAAACAAAGCCTTAACTTAGAGTTCCATTATGATTTGGAATCATCACTGCCTTAATGTTTAAACGTCTATTTAAGACCTCCCAGTAAAGGAGAAATCCAAGTTTGTTTATGACTTTTTGTAAATATAAATGCATTGATCTATGGCTTAAACAACAACAAAAACACTGTTTCTGTGGCAGTAATTCTGTAATCTAGCCAATAGAATTATCTGCAGGAAAATGGAGCATGTAATAGAGTTCTTCATGTACAAGAACTGTTTCCCCCCAAAACCTTAGTTACTTGAATTGTTCTAAGAGTATTTGTAAAAACTTAAATTCAGTGATTAAAAAAAAAGAATTCTACCATTAAAAAAAAAATCTAATGTCATTCATTGCAGCAGGCATGTATCCTAGCTGACTGCAGATGTAATCAGCAACAGATGAGCTTCACATACCATTGGCTTATGTCCACAGCAATAGAACTAGGCACCTTCACCTAGCCAAGTTGACACCTTAATCTAACTACCACAGCTCTGCTCTGGCCAACTAAGGTAAATGCCATGTGGGGAGTGACCAATACAGAATTTCATGCAGTTTCTTTGAAAGTGGGATAATATTGCAATTTCAAAAATACACTTGTATGGGTTCCAACTTAGAAGTTGGAGGACGATTTGGCTCCTGATTTATTTAGAACACATTTTCCTCAGAATGAGCTCTGCAGGGAGATGAGTAGAAGAGTCAGATATCACCTCAAGAAGTAACTCTGGATTCTGGCTTGCTTAGCATCTCATGGGAAAGCACATGGTGACTTCTACTGTGCCCTGCATCTCTAAGTATCTGGAGTTGGTGTTGGCTCTGACTCTGAAGCAACAGTTCTCCAAGCAGTCTGCATCTGCTCCAAGAGGTTTCTCCCAAATGTTTCCTCTGTTAAAGACTCCAGCAAACTAATGAAGACCCACCTTGAATGGGTGGAGTCTCAGCTTCATCTAATCAAAAGGTCACACCCGTAATTGGCCGCGCCACATCTCTATGGAGATAATCTAATCAAAAGTTTCCAACCTACGATATTGAATCAGGATTATAAGAAACGGCTGCTCCCACAAGATTGGGTCAGGATTGAAACATGGCTTCTCTGGGGTACATAACATTTGCTAGATTCAAACCAGCACACTCGCCTTGAGGAGAAATGGGTGGGAAATCCAGTAGTAATCGCGCTATACGCCTGGGTGGGAGACTTCGATCTATATTGTCAGCAAGTAGAAATGAAGTGGCGGTGATTTCGTCTTTCGAGGGTCATTCTGTGCTGTGGAAGCAAATGAAGCAGAAAGGAGAGAGGCTTAGCGGGTTGCGTTGTAATTGAGGTGGTCATGAAAACGCTCACTAAACAGGTGATATTTTAACTTTCCTTCGGCCAAATTTATTTTAATTCATATTGCGGGCTTAGAACAAATGAGAAACGAACTTAAAGAGAAAACTTTCTTTCTATGATTGGAATACTACTCATGCTTTAATATCTGGAAAGAGATAGGGGCCTTAAGTGGAGGCGTGGCCGGTTAGCTCAGTTGGTTAGAGCGTGGTGCTAATAACGCCAAGGTCGCGGGTTCGATCCCCGTACGGGCCAGCTCTCATTTCCCGTTATTATTGACCCTGCTTAATAAGAATTCCATGATATAAGAATGAAAACCTGTGAGAGAATGATCACGTAAATATATGTTTGCATGGTAATCTTGATCCGATAGAAAGCGGAAAGCTGTGCTTTTGTGTTTGCGTTTGGGAGCGTTTGGGGATTGGAGGACACTAGGGGAAACAAGATTAAAGTGCGCATTTCTGTTTGATCCCTGGGGTGTATCACCAATTCCAAATTTTTAAAGAAAAGATTTTAGCCATATTACCCTACGTGGCCGCAAAACTGCGGTGGCATTCCTGAACACCCAGCTGAGTGGGAAGGGGGCCGGCCCAGACCGGGCTGTCCCGGTCACCTCCCCTCGGCCCCCGCGATGAGCGCCTGGACGTCCTGCAGACACTTACGGGGGAGCCCCACTAAGTTATGTGTTCTTACTAGTTTTCTATTGTTCCCCTTTCTGATTCCACCCCAGCGCACAGAAATACTTTATGGAAACGCCATCCCCGAAAATTTCCCGGTCCTGTTTTAAAATTGTATTATACAAAAGCTGCTTTTCATTCCGCTTGGTCATTTTTAGAACCAAACCGCCGATCCCGATACTTGTTGTCTAGTTCTAAGTGCTTTACATTTAAAGTCTGAGTGAATGAGTGAAGACTGAGAGGAGTGTGTGCAGGCTGAAGGAAACAGTGTGTGTTGTGTTCCAGATGTACCTGCACATATGGGATCTGTATGCTACCATAACAGTTTTTATAGGCTACATAAGGAATAGACTAAAATACATGATAACTGGTCCCACTTCTCTGAATGTGTTCACGAACCTCCTTGTTCCTATATGCCCCCCAGGATCTACATGGCGGTGGGGGAGAGAGCAATCCCAACAGATCCAAAGTGGATGTGGAGCCAAGTAATTGGCCAGTGTTTGCTTCCACCATAGAAATTCCATTCTGGTCTGACACACTGCTCAACCATCCTGACCTTCTGACTATACATCTCTGTTCTGAAAACTTGCTTTATGCTCATATTTTGCCCTTTCATAGCAGGGTTCTGTTTTTTCCAGAGAGCATTTAATTTTTCAAGCCCATCATGGCTCTTTCCTCACCCAGAGACCAAGGAAGCAGTTCCTTCTAGAAGGAGAACGCTGGTGGGCTCTAACCTCAATCCCTAAATTCATTCGTTAGGTTCTACTGGGCAGGTATGATATGAGCCCAGTGCTTGTGGAAGATAATACTGAGCAGCCCCTGTTGCTCCTGCTGTCCTCCAGGCAATGATAATCCACCCAGAGACTCCTACAGTTCCATTTTGCATTTGAAGAAACATGTGAAGGGTTTACCATCCCAGGCCTCAAGTACCAGCCCTTAGCCAACTAAGCCAATCAGCCTCAATGCAAAAAACCTCTTATAATCTTAAGTGTCATGATAGGTAAAAATTATTGTAATGACAGTATTAGAAGAACTTGGAGCACAAGGATCCGAGCAATTAGCCAGAGGAAAGGAGAAGTAACATGGCATCTTCAAAGTGAAAACTTCCCTGACGCTTCCTCTGAAAAATTAAAGTGCCATCTCCACATCCCTTTAATGACTTATTATTCTTGCACAGTAGACATCATTGCCTAGCATATTATGTATTATTCTTATTAGCCTATTGTCAGTTTCTCTCCCCTCTTCATTGAGAATGCAGTGCCACAAAGACAGGAATTTCTCTTTTTTCATCACTCTTGAATTTCCGGCACCTAGAACAAGTCCCTAACACAAGATATGTGCTCAAGAAATAGTTATTGGATGAATAAATGAATTATTTTACACTTCTCCCATCCCAAGCTGAGGATTCGATGATCCTCTAAGCATAAAGTTTTAAGAAAAATTTCCCATCAAATAGTGAGGAAGATCAAGGATAAATTGTAACTTATATTCTTTGGGGAAATCTAAGTCATTTCACCACCCCTCGGAATCCCAAGAAAACAACAAACCTGAGTGTTCTCACTATTCTCAATGAGTATTGAGCCAAATTTCAAATTCTTGTCTGGCAGTTTTTGCTTTTAATGTACATTGCATTTTTCAGTCATTCCTTTGTTGTTGTTTTTATGTGCTACACAAAACTATTGTTAGGCAGCCTATGAAAATGAGAAATGTGAACTCTCTGAAATTCAAACTGGGAACTTTTAGATTATGAAATGGACAGGCTGTGCTAAGAAGGCATCTCTAAGTCTGCCATTTACATTTCAATAAAAATAAGTAATGCTATTCTCCAAGATGTGCTGCTTTGTTAACTTCCAAATTTCTAAGAGTACAATCAGTGCTTCTTTAAGAGGACTCTATGCATTGCTGTACAAATAATTCTGAGTTAACAGTTATTTTCTTTCAGCATTAAAAATAATTATTCCATTTCTTTTTGGCCTTTATGTTTTCTAATGAGAAATTCACAAACATTCAAATCATATATTACCTTTCATTTTGCTCTGGCTGCTTTCAAGATTTTTCTTTAGTTTTCATTAATTTGATTGTGGTGTGCCTGAGTGTGGATTTCACACTATTTGAGGTTTGCTTTTTTTAAAAAATATTTTTATAGAGAAATCTTCATACACGGTGTACAATCAATGGCTCACAATATCATCATATAGTTGTGTATTCATCACTATGATCATTTTTAGACCATTTGTGTTACTCCAGATAAAGAAATTTAAAAAAACAAGGAAAAACTCATACACCCCATACCACTTACTCCTCCCTCTCATTGACCACCAATATTTCAATCTACCCAATTTTTCACCCTTTACCCTCTCCCCCATTATTTATTTTTATCCATTCTTTTTTTCATCTGCCCATATCCTGGAAGAAAGGAGCATCACACACAGTCATATAGTCACATTGTAAAATCATTATCCAATTGTCTTCAAGAATCAAGGCTACTGGAACATAGCTCAACAGTTTCAGTTATTTCCCTCCAGCCACTCCAATACGCCATAAACTAAAAGGGATATCTATATAATGCTTAAGAATAACCTCCAGGATAACCTCTTGTCTCTGTTTGAAACTCATCAGCCGCAAAGACTTTATTTCATCTCATTTCTCTCGTCCCCCTTTTGATCAAGAAAGCTTTCTCAATCCCATGGTGCCAGGTCCCAGCTCATCTTGGGAGTTCTGTCCCACGTTGCCAGAGAGATTTACACTCTTGGGAGTCATGTCGCATTTAGGGACTTAGATAGAGAGGCCACATCTGAGCATCTGAGCATCAAAAGAAGTTCTATATGGGTGACTCTTAGGCATAATTGTAAGTAGGCTTAGCTTCTCCTGTGCAAGAATAAGTTTCATAGGGGTGAACCCCAAGATTGATTTGTTATCCCCACTGCTTGAGAGAATACCAGGAATTCCCCAAATGGGGAAGTTGAATATTTCCTCCTTTTTCCCCAATCAGTCAAGGGGACTTTTTTGCTGAACTTCTTGAATCAAGTTTATGTCTTTTGTCAAATTTAGGAAGTTTTTAGCCATTAATTCTTCAATTTTTAATGGCACTCTATCTTCTTTTTTTCTGGGACCCTAAAGATATGAATATTAAACTTTTTGTTATTTTCCTATTGGTCTCTGAGACTGTCAATTTAAAAAAAATTTTTTTTCTGGCTCAGATTGAGTAATTACACTTTTTCTATCATCAGATTCCCTGACTCTTTGAAGTGGAGCTGTTTTTAGTTTTGGTTAACATCTTTCAAGAATATTCATTTCTGTTTCTTGTTGCATTTTTATAATAACCACTTTAAGTATTTGTCATATGATTTTAATATCTGTGTCATCTTCTTATTAGTGTCTTCTTAGTATTAGTGTAAAGATTTTCCAGGTTGTTGAAAATGTAAGTAATTTTGGATTGTATCAGACAATTTGAAGCATCTTAATGCTTAAATTGCTTAGTGTCTTTTTAAAATGTAATGGAGAATGTTGATATTTTGTTTTTGCAAGCAATGCCTAAGTTATGTTCAGATTGCAAGCTGTGGTTTCAAAGTCCATTTTGTGCTGTGGTTTCAAAATCAGTTCCATTCTGTAAAGCCTTTCCAATATTATAAGGAGTATGTGCCACCAGTGGGTAGTCTGAACTTGGGCAGTGATCCCTGAGTTCAGGTCTCAAAACTCTATGGTATGAAGTTTAGAATCAGAATCACATATTCACATCTCCATGGATGATCCTAGGAATTCACAAACAAATTTATGGGTTTCTTTCCTGAAATTCTCCCTGTCCATAATTTTAGCAGTACTTCCCATTTACTTGGTGCCTACCTTTTCAATCACCTGGCCAGGAAGCTGGGGCTTATATACCCTGCTTTCCCCTGCACTTCCCAGAACTGCACCTGCATCTAGGATCAAGCTGCAGACAAAAAATAGCAATTGGATATGCCCCACCATCTTGGTATCACAGTTCATTTTAAAAAGGAAACAAATTCTAAAACAGTAGGCCCATGTATTAAAGACTGCTGTAGCCATGCCAGGAACGTGTGGATGGCCTCCACACATCATACACCAGAAGAAGCAACGAAAAGTCCAGTATTTTCTCAAATCAGAAGATTTGGGGTTTTACCTGAAGAAGTGAGGTCCAAAGACTAAAACCTGGAGAATGTGGGTATCGATCCCACTACCTCTCGCATGCTAAGCGAGCGCTCTACCACTTGAGCTAATTCCCCTCAGTGATAAGGGAGTGTCTACTATTCCTATAAATAGACATGCTGGTCCACATTTTACTCTCCACTTGCCTGGAGCGATGAGGCCAGTAACTAACTCAACTAGGAGTGGATCTTCTCAAAGATGTCTTAGGCAAGGGCTCTGTGGCTACTCGCTCCTCTGCTCCTGAGGGAGGAAAAAAGGTAGCCCATAGAAAGTCTGGTGGGAAAGCCCCAGCACTGACACAGTTTCACTTTTCAGATTTTCCAGGAGAGACCATCCCAGCTAGGGAGGATCCAGCCCAGAACCACCCCGTTAACATGGCATAGCTATCCCAGGATGATTATCTTTAAAAACAAACAAACAAAAGATGTAATTATCACCCACTCCTTGCAGGTGTGACTGTGCAAAGAAAAATCATTGTTTCTCTCAGACTATGGGGGAAAGGGAGACTAACAAAGTTACCACTGAGAAAGAAACTCTACCAGCACTTTGCTTTCTTCATTTTCCACATATGAAGGAAATATGCCCAGCTGGGGGTGGGGGGTGCTTCCCAGTCCGAACTACCTGGCTAATTAGCACTGTTCTCCTGAAGCCCTCATTTTATTCCTTTTAAAAAAAGATTGTGATTATCACTTGATTTTGGAAATGTGGCCTCCTAGGAGGAGCTTGTGGGGCAGATTTCAGGGCCACACGTCTGCAGCAATCTCTTCCCTAGCTACTTGGGTGGGTCATCAGGCAGGGTTTTCTCTCTCCTATATTCCAGAGAACCATAGAGCTGGGCAGGGAAGGCACTAGAATCCTGGGGTAGGCTAAGCCGGGGTTGAGCGCTGTGGAAATCAGGGCTTTTTTCAGAGGATAATTTTAAAGAAGGGGAGACAATGGGAACACTGATGTTTCTGGTGACAGAATCCCTTCTATTCCAATTTTCTGTGTGGATTTTGAATTTAAAATCTCATGAAAAGGATTCTCTTTGTCCTGCAATGCTGGATGTTTTCTTTCCTTCCTTTCCTTCCTTTTCTTCCTGAGGTCAAAAAACAGCTCTTGTCTGCGTGTCTTTCAAATTCTGGATGTTGAAACCATCACACTGACCTGTTGTTTTCTCCACCACAGATCTTCCATCCTGGTTAGAGTCACTGATTTACTATCTTGACCTCTTGAGCACTCATCGCTGTCCTGAGAAGCCCTCCTCTGTGTTCAGATTATGACCTTCATAGCTTTGCCCAGAGAACACTCAATTTTTGAAGCCCATTTAGTGTTCTTTCCTTGCCCGGGAGCAATGGAGAAGCTTAAAGGGAAAATGGTTCTTTCCAGGAAGAGATCCTGGTGGGTTCTTTTTTTTTCTTTTCATCTGACAACTTTTTTTTCTTTTCATATTATTATTATTATTATTATTATTATTATTATTATTATTATTATTATTATTATTATTTAACCCTGGTGGGTTCTTACCTCAACTTCTAAACCCATTTGTGAAGCCCCTAATGAACACAGAGCTCAGTGCAAGCGAGCGGCATTCTACAGGGAAAGGGCAACCAAAATTGTAGCTAATGTTTACTGAGCGGTTTCTACTTCTCTGGCCCTGTTCCAGGTGCTGCTAATCCCCACAGCCTTCATTTCTCACATGAAGGATTTCCCACTAAGGATTTCCCACTCCAGACCTCAAGTACCACCACCGTTACTCAATTAAGCTAACCAGTCCTATGAGCAAAATGTTCTCATAATTCCCTGTTACCTTGAAAGGTAAACATTATTCTAATGACAGTGTTAGAAAGCCTTCTGTCGCTGGTAAACACCGGGCAGACGCAGACACCCGAGGGTAGGGGTACTTAGGGGGTGGTGGAATCTTTTATGGAATGAACTTAAAGAAGCATCTGTGATATTCTTAGAAAACCGGCAAGTGACAAAACCAACTCATAAGAATAATATTAAGTATTTCTGCGGAAGTGTAAAGCCATTAACAGAGTTGCCCTCTTAGCGCAGCCGGCAGCGCGTCAGTCTCATAATCTGAAGGTCCTGAGTTCGATCCTCAGAGAGGGCACGCTTCCCTTTTCTACCCTAAAAATTTGAGGTCACAGCCAGCAGACAGAAGGAAGGAGAGCCTGAAGGACATTTTCAAGATAGCAACTTTCCTGACTCTTCCTTGCAAGCTCAATGTGGCACTTTCACACTTCCCACCTCTTTACTGCTTTGTGAATCCTGAAGAGTAGGCATTGTTACCCAACACGTATCTTTTTTATTTGCATATACTCTGCTATTTCTCCCCACCCCACCCTCCAAGGATGTAGCTCCACGAGGAGAAATGGAAAGTTTGTTTTATTCACTTTTGAATGTTTTGTACTTAAAACAGTCCCTGACACACGGTGCTCAAGAAATATTTGTTGGGTAAATATATGAATGAATGACTTTACACTTCCTCCACCCCGCAGCTGCCTATTGGGTAACCCTCAAAGCTCAGAGTTGGAAGATAAATTTCCCTTCTTCCATGGTTTGGTGAGGAAGACCAAAGGTATAATGTAGCTTTTAGTTTCTGGGAAAATCAAAATCACTTCACCATCCATTTTACTCAAACCACTACCCCCCCCCCAAAAAAAAAAAAATGAAACAAACAGCACCAACTAATTCTTCCATTGTCACCAAGAATCGCGCTCAATTCTCAAAGCACTTGGGTGCCACGGCTTATTTGTTTCTTTCACTTTGTGTTTCATTTTACTGTGAATGTGACATTTCCTTTTGTCCTTCTGTGGTGCTCAGGGACCAACCAGCTCAAATTTAGAGTAGGAAAAGGATAGCTTGCCCTCTCTGAGGATCGAACTCAGGACCTTCAGATTATGAGACTGACGCGCTGCCGGCTGCGCTAAGAGGGCAACTCTGTTGATGGCTTTACACTTCCGCAGAAATACTTAATGTTATTCTTATGAGTTGGTTTTGTCACTTGCCGGTTTTCTAAGAATATCATAGATGCTTCCTTAAGTCCATTCCATAAAAGATACCACCACCCCCTAAGAACCCCTAGCCTCGGGTGTCTACGTCTGCCCGGTGTTTACCAGCGTTAAGCCTGACGTGGGGCCGGGACAAGGAGCCTGTCCACCGATCCTTTCACTCTTGGCCACAATTCTCTGGCTGTTCGCTCCCTCGGAAAACTCAGTGACCCTCACATTCCACGGCCTCCTTTTCTGTAATGACATATAAGAGTAAACGAGTGAATAATCCTCAAACATGTTTCCAGTCTAAGCTTCTCTCCCTTCCTCTTTCCCTTCGCTCACACCTATATGACCGGAGACACTTCCCTTCAAACTACCCCAAACGGAAAGAATGACCTTCATGTTTATTTTGTCAGAGTTACGTGCCGTGAATTCTACCAAGCGATTTACTCGGATTGTTTCACTTAGTTAATTGATTTGGGCGATAAACTATGAATCCTGGTCCGCACTTTAAGCTTGAGACGCAGGCGCAGAGGGAGGCGAGCGCGCCGGGGCCGCGGGCTCTCGGGGGTCAGCTCTCGCGGCCACATCAGCTCCGGGGTGCGCCAGGGGTTCCCCCACCACTGTGCCGACTGCTTTCCCGAACCCTCCCCTCTACAGGCTCAGCGGTGCCTTCCTCCTTCCCTTCCAGTCCCCTGCCCGGAGAGCTGGGGCTCTGTTACCACGCCCCGCCCTGCACTTCCCAGGACTGAGCCTGCATCTAGGGCCGAGCTGCACGAGGTGATCGGAAGAAAATTAGCCACGGGGCTTTCACCCTCTGGGATCACAGCTGCTCTGAACAAATAGAAAACTAATTACAAAGTGGTGGATTTATATACTGAAGGTTGCTAGCCCTGTCCTGTCTCTGCCTGCACGTCATAAACAAGAATGTCTAAATTACTACTGCTTCCAAACGGGATATTATTTTCATCTGTTTCTCGAAAGGTCAGAAGATGTGAGGTTGCCAGCGAGTCCCAATATCCAAAGGGTAAAACCCGGAGAACGTGAGAGAGACCTCGTTACTTCTTAAGTGGAAGCTGGCGCTCTCCACTTGAACTAGGAGTTCTCCACAAACCCTGACGATTTTGTACAGTGTTTGTTCAGGAGTAGACATGTCCATCTATACTCCACCATCCGCCGTGTCCAGCAGCCTCAAACACCGGAATTTCAAGTTCATTAATGCGGGGCCAAGAATCAGCCGATGACTGGACATCTCAGAAGTCCCGCAGCAAGGACGTCCCGCCGCGAGGAGGAAAAGGAACTCGGAGAACAGTCACGTTGGCAAAACGCCGGGGCCGCCCAATATCACGTTTCCGATTCCCTGGAAGAACAGAGAGGGTGCGCCAGGTAAGAAGTGGGCCAGAATGGCCCGGCTGCTTGGCGCAGCTATCCACACCCGATTGTCTGGTCCTGAAAACCACTCGATTATCCGCTCTCCTTGTTGCTGTCACCGCCTAGGAGGGCAGGACAGGGAGGCCTCTCTCGGGTTCTGAAGAGCAAAAAAGCAACAGTTCCGGCTCAGGCGAGTGCCAGAACCAAGAGCCAACGGAAACCCAACTGTCACTGTCTTCCTTATAACTGGGAGATATGTTTTCACTTTTTGTTAAGGAGTATCAGGTAGCGATCATATGTCCACACCATATGATGTGGAAAGAAGAGTAAAAATCACAGAAGTATTCCAGAAAGAAGCTAGGAGGGTTAAGAAGCAAAATCATATCAGAGGAATCAAGAATGGATGTTGAGGAACAGAGATGAAGAGGGAACATAGGGATGGAAAGAACAGGCGTGGATGTAGGAATTCCTTGGTGAGAAAAAAGATACCGGTTTGATTGAGGTGTGTGTATATGTTTGAAGAGCCCGAGCACAGAGGTATGCTGGGGAGAGTGAGGCTCAGAGACATTTGAAGAACCCAAGCAGAGGATTTAGATAATCAAAGGAACGTTTTAGGAAAGTTTTTAGCTCTGAAAGCTAAAGAGTTTGGAAATGGTGAAGCTGAAATTGGAGAGAAAGGGAAAGATACTATAAAAATATTTAAGGATTGAGGTTTATCCTCATTTGTCCTGTCAGCTCTTGGGGTCAGCAGTAAGTGTCATTCTGTATCTCCAGCATCTAGGATGCTTCCTGGCATAGCATACATCCTCCATATACATAGTGGAGTGGATGAAGGGATAGACAAATGAGAAGAAAGAGCTGGAAGGATTGTACAGGAAGAATCTATAGTGTTTGTCAAGGCATTGGGTGTAAAAATTTGAGGGAAGAGGAGTCAGGGGACATGGAAGTGTTGAACTAGGATGTCAGGCACAGAAAATATTCTGAATTTCAGGCACAGAACATATTCTGAATTTATATCTGATAAATGAAAGGGAAAAAATCCACACATTTATAAGTATTGTTATATAAATTAATTAATGAGCTGGTGAGGAGAAAAACAGAGGGTGAGACTATACACCAGGTTAAAGAAAGAGCACATGTTTTTAGTTTAGAGAAAGTGTCAGCTTCCCATTTCTGGCTTTGCTCCTTACAGCTACATGACCTGAAGAAAATTATATAACACCTCTGAGCTTCAGTTTCATCTGTAATATCAAAATAATGATACTTAGATTATTTGTAAAGCTAACTCAAACATGAATGAAATTAATAAACTTTTAGTAAAATACTTGGCAGGCACTGCTAAAAGAGTCCTTGTTGTTTTGAATTTCTATGCAGTCCAGGATGGGCCTGGCCCATTAAACAGGGCTGTGGTGTTGGAGGCCTTGAATTGTAAATGGACTGAGAAACTTTCAGAGAGGGTTTAGGTATGATGGTAGAGCGTCCACATACTTTGCCCAAGAGAGGCAGTGGCATCTAATACCTCCTTCTCATCACTTTTTTTTCAATTTTATTAGAGAAGTTGTAGGCGTACAGAAAAATCATGCATAAAATACAGAGATCCCAGATATCTCCCTATTATTGCTACCTTGCATCAGTGTGGCACATTTGCTGCAATTGATGAAAGGACGTTGTTATGATAGAACCATTAACTGTAATCCATAGTTTACTTTAGGCTTCAATGTTTGTGTTGTACAGTTCTAAGGATTTTTTGTTGTTGTTGAGATTTTTATTCTAGTAACATTGTTGTTGAGATTTTTATTCTAGTAACATATATACAACTTAAAATTTCCCTTTAATCACATTCGAATATATATTTCAGCTATTGATTTTTATTAACAATGTTATGCTGTCAACAGCACCATCTATTACCAAACTTTTCCATCATTCCAAATAGGAACTGTAGAATTAAACATTAACTCCCCATTCCTTACACCTACACTGGCCGCCTGTAACCTAAATTCTAGTTTCTGAATTTTTGAATTTGCTTGTTCTAATTATTGCATATTAGTGAGATCACACACAATTTGTCCTTTTGTGTCTGGTTTATATCTTATTTATGTCTTCTAGGTTCATCCATGCTGTCGCATATATCAGAACTTCATTATTATTATTATTATTTTTTGCATGGGCAGTCACTGGGAACCGAACCCGGTATCTGTCATGGAGGCGAGAACTCTGCTTGCTGAGCCACCCTGGCCTGCCGTACTTCATTCTTTTTTATGAGTAAAGCTTCGTAATACTTAATCATGTGTCCATACATTTTCTTTATCCATTTGTTAGTTGATGAAAAGACACCTGAGTTGCTTCAGCATTCAGCAACTGTAAATAATGCCACTATGAACATCGGTGTGCTAATAACTGTTCAAATCCCTGCTTTCAGTTCTTTTGGATATGTACCTAGTAGTGGGATTGCCAGAGGTAATTTTATCTTTAGCTCTCTAAGGAACCACCAAAGGGTCTTCCACAGCAGCTGCACATTTTACATTCCCACCAACAATGAAAGCATGTCCTATTTCTCCATAGCCTCTCTAACACCTATAATTTTCCATTTTTTAATAGCAACCATTCTAGTGGGTATGAAATGGTTTCTCACTGTGTTTTGTTTGTTTGTTTGTTTTTAGTGTTTTGGGGGTGCATGGTCTGGGAATTAAACTGCATGAAAGGTGAGCATTTTACTAACAAGTGGTTTTGATTTGCATTTTCCTAGTGGCTAATGATGTTGAGCATCTTTTCATGTGCCTTTTGGCCATTTGAATATCTTCTTTGGAGAAATGTCCATTCAAGTCTTTTGCCCATTTTATAACTGGGTTGTTTGACTTTTTGTTGTTGAGTTGTAGGATTTCTTTATATATTCTGGATATTAAACTCTTGTCGGATATGTGGTTACCAAATATTTTCTCCCATGTGTTGGTTGTTGTTTTACTCTCATGATAATGGCATTTGATGAGCAAAAATTTTTAATTTTGATGAGGTCCCATTTATCTATTTGTTCTTTTGCTGCTTATGCTTGGGCTGTAAAGTCTAACAAGCTATTGCCTGACACAAAGGGCTTGAAGATGCTTCTCTATGTTTTCTTCTAGGAATTTTATAGTTCTGTTTCTTATTTTTAGATATTTGATCCATTTTGAGTGATTTTTGTATATGGTCTGATGTAGGTAGGGGGCCACCTTCATTCTTTTGCATATAGGCATTCAGTTTTCCCAGCACTATTTCTTGAAGAGACTATTCTTCCCCAAATCAGTGGAGTTGGTGTCCCTGCAAAAATCAGTTGGCCATATCTGTGAGAGTTGATTTCTGAACTCTCAATTTGATGCCATTGGTCTATATGTCTGTCCTTGTGCCAATACCACATTATTCTGATTACTGTGTCTTTGTAAAAAGTTTTAAGAATAGGAAGCATGTGAGTCCTCCAAATTCATTCTTCATTTTCAAAATGCTTTTGGCTATTCAGAACCCCTTCCCTTCATGTACACTTGCTGATTGGTTTTTCTATTCTGTAAAGAAGGCTATTGGTGTTTTATTGGTATTGCATCAAATCTGTAAACTGCTTTGGGTAGAATTGGCATCTTAACAGTATTTTGTCTTCAAATGCATGAATATAGAATGTCTTTCCATTTATTGAGGTCTTCTTTGGTTTCCTTTAGAAAAGTTCAGTGATTTTCTATGTATAAGTCCTTTACATCCTTGATAAAACTTTTCCCTAGATATTTGATTTAAGATGCTATTGTAAGGGGAATTTTATTCTTCATTTCTTCTTCCAGTGGTTCATTACTAATGTATATAAATGCTACTGATTTTTAGGAGTTCATCTGGTACCCTTCATTTTACTGAATTCATTAGCTTTAGGAATTTTGTTGTGGATTTTTCAGGATTTTCTGTCATCTGCAAATAAGGAAATTTTACTTCTTTATTTCCAATTTGGATAACTTTTATTTATTTTTCTTGCCTAGTTGCTCTGGCTAAAACTTCCAGTACAATGCTGAATAATTGGGATGACAATGGGTGTCCTTGTCTTGATCCTCATCTTAGAGGGAATGCTTCCAGTCTTTCACCATTAAATATAATATTAGCTGTGGGTTTTCCATATATGCTCATATCACACTGAGGAAGTTCCCTTCTATTCTTAGATTTCTAAGTGTTTTAACAAGTAGGGGTGCTGTATTTTCTCAAATACCTTTTATACATCAATTGAGATGATCATGTGGTTTTTCCCTTTCATTCTGTTAAGGTAGTATCATTTGTTAAATCCTATCTTTTCTGTTATAACTCCACCTTCTCCATTGATCTTTCTCCCAATCTTTAGGGGTATTTGGGCTGTGCCCAAGCTCTTTATTTCTTTATGCCTGTGCTGGTTTGAAAGGATGTATGTATCCTAGAAAAGCCATGTTTTAATACTAATCCCATTTTATAAATCCAGCCATTTCTTCTAATCCCTATTCAGTACTATATGTTTGAATCTGTAAATTAGATCATCCCCCTGGAGATGTGACTCAATCAAGAGTGGTTGTTAATCTGGATTAGGTGGAGACGTGTCTCCACCCATTTGGGTGGGTCTTGATTAGTTTATGGGAATCCTATAAAAGAGGAAACATATTGGAGAAAGTGGGAGATTCAGAGAGAGCAGAGAATGCTGTAGCACCATGAAGCAGAGGCCACGA
This sequence comes from Myrmecophaga tridactyla, assembly GCA_004026745.1. Classification (NCBI taxonomy): domain Eukaryota; kingdom Metazoa; phylum Chordata; class Mammalia; order Pilosa; family Myrmecophagidae; genus Myrmecophaga; species Myrmecophaga tridactyla. Next base: position 38,884 of record PVIY010015922.1, read on the forward strand.
GCCAGCGCCTTGGAGATGAAGAAGGAAAACGCCTCCTGGGAAGCTTCATGAAACAGGAAGCCAGGAGACAAAGCTAGCAGATGACTCCATGTTCACCATGTGCCCTTCCAGTTGAGAGAGAAACCCTGACTGTGTTCACTATGTGCCTTCTCACTTGAGAGAGAAACCCTGGACTTCATTGGCCTTCTTGAACCAAGGTATCTTTCCCTGGATGTCTTTGATTGGACATTTCTATAGACTTGTTTTAATTGGGACATTTTCTTGGCCTTAGGAGTATAAACTAGCAATTTATTAAATTCCACTTTTTTAAAAGCTATTCTGTTTCTGGTATATTGCATTCCGGCAGCTAGCAAACTAGAATAATGCCACTTTGACCCACTGTCTTGTATCCTTTCCTCTTAGTCTTAAGAACTCCCTTTTTGCATTGCTTTTAGTGCTGGTCTAGTGGTAATGAACTCCATCAGCTTTTGTTTATCTGGGTATGTCTTAATGTCTCCGCCATTTTCAAAAGCAAATCTTGCTAGAAATAAAATTCTTGGTTGGCAATTGTAAATGCAGCCCTTTAACTGTTTTCCGTAGTTTTGGGGAAGGAGACTGTGTTTAAGATTCCTGCCACTTTTGTCTGAGTTGGGCTGGTATGATGGCCACCCTCAGAGCCTGGCTCCCAGTGATCCAAAGTGGCTGATCAAAAGTAGTGGTCAGCAATCAGATTGCACACCCCCAATCCTGGGGAACTGGGTCTTTATATCCTGCCCTTTATATTCCAAGCTCAACCAGGAGCCATGGTTGGGGACCTCACTGTCTTCTTCCGTGAGGATGAAAGTTGGGTAACCATAGCCACTGCACAGAGCGTACAATTCACCATATTTACTACAATTTGCTAGGCTTGTCCCTGGATGCTGCAGTGTTCTACTAGACTCCGGAGTGTCAACATAGTTAATTCAGACAGTTCCTGTCCGTTTAATTGTTCTGGTGGAGGGACTGATTCCTGGGGCTTCCTACTCTGCCATCTTCCCTGTGCTGGTTTGAAAGGATGTATGGACCCTAGAAAAGCCACATTTTAATCAAAATCCCATTTCATAAAGGTAGAATAATCCCTATTCAATACTGTATGTTTGAATCTGCAATCAGATCATCTCCCTGGATGATGTGATTTAGTCAAGAGTGGTTGTTAAACTGCATTAGGTGATGACATGTCTCCACCTATCTGGGTGGGTCTTGATAAGTTTCTGGAGTCCTATAAAAAAGGAAACATTTTGGAGAATGAAGGAGATTTAGAGAGAGCTGCAGCACCACGAAGCAGAGAGTCCATGAGCCAGGGACCCTTGGGGATGAAGAAGGAAAACGCCTCCCAGGGAGCTTCATGAAACCAGAAGCCAAGAGAGAAAACCAGCAGATGATGCATGCTCGCCATGTGCCCTTCCAGCTGAGAGAAGCCCCAACTGTGTTCATCATGCGTCTTCTCACTTGAGAGAGAAACCCTGAACTTCATCGGCCTTCTTGAACCAAGGTATCTTTCCCTGGATGGATGCCTTTGATTGGACATTTCTATAGACTTGTTTTAATTGGGACATTTTCTTGGCCTTAGTACTGTAAACTAGCAACTTATTAAATTCCATTTTTTAAAAGCCATTCTGTTTCTGGTATATTGCATTCCAGCAGCTAGCAAACTAGAACATTCCCATAATCCCCCTTCTCTCCATTTTTGTGCTTTTCTTTTACCTTCAGTGGTGATCTTTTTTTCCAGTTAACAACCACAGAGCTTCTTACCTGGAACAGCTGGTTCAAATCTATGTTACAATGGATGTTAGGTCATTTTATTTTTCTTTATGGGCACATACAGGATAGGGCCAGCAATGACTTTCCTGACACTCCAATTCAAGGGCCATAAGGGGTGAAGGTTACCTGGAAAGAATGGTGAGCAGTTAAACCTGAGCAGGTGGGGATCCTCAGCACGGAAGAAAGTTGTTTGTGCCAGGCTGCACTGAACATTTTTGCCCAGGGGATACAAGGTGCTTCCCAGTGGATATTTACGCCCTGCCCCCTGGACTAAGAGAAGCTAATTTCATTGCTTATAGGAAGTGGTCTCTGCTAACTAGATTGAGTTTTATATGGCGATTTAATCTGGGAAGAAAGGAAGTCCAAATTGGGCACTTAGAGAGGCCAGATGCAGGAAATAATTTATGGGTCTGAGGCCCCTCAATGAGGCAGCACTTGGAAAAAAGCAGGGAAGTCAGGGAAAGGAATATTCTGACACCAAGTGGAATTGTAAAGAAAATACTCACAGATACAGTGGGAACAGTATGCAGAATTGCAGTAGACAGTTAACTGTGGCTATAAGTGCCTTGCCATCACAGTTCTGGGTCTACTGTTTACTCTAATAATAGTCCAGAACAAAATCCTTGGAAACACCTTCTGATTTATAAATAGAACCAATGGGAATGTTTTCCAGGGCCACACCAAGAAGCAAAGACTGATTTTTTTCTACCAAGTGCAGAGTCATCTAGAGATAGACCCAATCTTTCAGTAAGTGCCCTGCAGAAGATGCTGTAAAGCAAGTCCTTCCCCACCAGCTCTCAGGCCTGGTGCATCTGAGCCAGAGGGGAAGTGGAGGGGAGGTCATGATTCACATTAGAGTGCCAGCAAGATAGTCCCTGCAGTTCACCCCAGACTCATAGATTTTTCTCTACTTCACCTTGAGCCTAAATCTTCAGAGGTAGCGAGGATGAACAATGAGGCTCTGGCAACAAGGGGTCTCTGAAAAGGAGTGGACTTCAGAAACCAAGGTTGATTGGGAGGTTGATGAACAGTCTCAAAGATTGAGAAGAAAATTCTCATATTTGGTTCTGCTGTGGAGCTGGTAACTAGGATCCTTTGTTGCTTCCTCTCTGGGTTCCCACAGAAGCCTTGGCCCCAGCTGTCTGCCTCTAAATTCTTCTACTCTTGCTCCAGTCTCATTACAGCTGACTCCCCCTCATCACTCAGGCCACAACTCAAATATCAGTGCCTTAGAGAGTCTTTCCCTGACCTCTCTGGTAAATCATGCCCTCCCTTTTCTCTACATCATGTTTATAAAGTCCTGTATTGGAAAGCACATTAAATTGTTTCTTCCTTAGAGTACAGGCTTCTCTAAAGGTTGATAGTCTTGATTCCCACAGCTAATCCCCAGTGCCTTAAATTAGGATGATGCTGTTCTTGGCTACTGCCTGTGCGGACATTGGTGGTGCAGAAGGGAAGCGCTTACTCTGAATGGTGTTCTTTTATAGGGCAAATTCAAGAAGGAACAATTACCATATTAAAGAATTGGGGCATGATGTGAAGTTTCCTTTTTTCTGGAATGAACAAGATAACTGACCATAGCTGGAAGCAAGATTAATCCACTCATGAAGTTTTCTTGTGAAGTTCATTCCCAATGTCAAAGTCAGGAGGTAATCTCTTTTGAGCTTTTACCAGTTAAATGAAAAGGCAATTGTCATAACTAATTTGTAAGAAAGAGAAGTAGTCAGCTATTCGCAGTGGTGTTCTTTGTATAGCAGTTAGTACTCTGTGTTGTAGCATTTGTAACCTCTGATTGAATTTGAATTGTGGCACTCTGGAGCTTCTGTTCTCATTTTCTCTCCCCAGGAAACTGAACCTAAAGGTTTAATGGCCTTTGTTCTATTCAGAAGATATACAAAAGAAAGCTTCTGCTCTCTGTTTCTGAGCACTGGCTTGTTAAACAAGAGAAGGAGAAAGTAGGTACTTGTTTCCTTCATCTATTATCCTTCAGTCTCTCTCCCCCATCTCTTTCCATCTCCACTCAAGGTAGTGCCTACAATGACATCTTAAGGACAAGGAGCCATTCAGCTGCTTTATCTAAGGGTGGTTCAAGAGCATGCAACATCTCAGAAAAACAAGATATTATGTGATTAAAGTGAATTAATAATGGCTTAATTTGCCTAGAGGTTGAACGGGATAGAATTCCAGAAGTGACTCTGGAAGACAGCCAGCCCTCCTCCTGAAAGGCCTTGGATGTTCTGATAGTGTTCAGAAACATTCTACAAGCAAAAGCTTGTTCCTAAAGATAGACGATAAAGACTGAGATGGTATAATCTAGGAATGGCTAGAGTGTACAATGATAGGGACTACATGTACAAATTAAAAAATCTTTTTGCATGACGAAGAACAAAGGAATGTCAATATTGCAGGGTGTTGAAAATAGATAGCAATTCATATTTTTAAAAATTTTTATTTTATTTATTAAATGTACAAACACAAACATTCTTACCATATGATCATTCCATTCTTACAATATCATCACATAGTTGTATATTCATCTTCATGATCATTTCTTAGAACATTTGCATCAATTCAGAAAAAGAAATAAAAAGAAAACAGAAAAAAAATTCATACATACCATACCCCTTACCCTTCCCTTTCATTGATCACTAGCATTTCAATCTACTAAATTTGTTTTAACATTTGTTCCCTTATTATTTATTTATTTTTAGTCCATATGTTTTACTTGTCTGTCGATAAGGTGGACAAAAGGGGCATCAGACAGAAGGTTTTCACAATCACACAGACACATTGAGAAAGCTTGTATCATTATATAATCTTCAAGAAACATGGCTACTGGAACACAGCTCTACATTCTCAGGCAGTTCCCTCCAGCCTCTCCATTACACCTTAACTAAGAAGGTGATATCTGTATTATGTGTAAGAATAAGGTAATTCATACTTTAAAACTTTAACTTACGTGTGAGACTAAAGCAAAAAATGTTTATTTGTAACAAAATTTATATCTTTACTAGTACATTTCCTAATATAACTTATGTGGACAATTTAATTGAACACCAGAAGTAGATGGATACTTGAGTAGGGTATGAGATGTTGTAGGTTTGTCCAGAGTGATGCCTCAATAAATCCCAGAGTGATTTGAACAGTGAATGAAAAAGTATTTGCAAAGTCTCCTTGGGGGAATGGCGAGAAAAGGGGTAAATTCAACTTCCCCATGTGGAGAATTCCTGATATTCTCACAAGCAGTGGGGACAACCAAAGCAATAGGCCGAGCCCTCAATCTTGGGGGTTGTTCATATGAAACTTATCCCCACAAAGGATAGGCTAAGTCTACTTAAAATTAGGCCTAAGAGGCACAGTCAGAGAACCTCTTTTGTTGCTCAGATATGGCCTCTCTCTCTCAGCCAACATGGCAAGCAAACTGCCCTACTCCCTCTCCACATGGGACATGACTCCCAGGGGTAGAAACCTTCCTGGCAACTTGGGACAGAAATCCCAGAATGAGCTGGGACTCAGCATCAAAGGATTGAGAAAACCTTCTTGACCAAAACAGGGAAGAGAAAAATGAGACAAAATAAAATGTCAATGGCTGAGAGATTTCAAATAGAGTAGAGAGGTTATCCTGGAGGTTATTCTTAAGCATTATACAGATATCACCTATTTAGTTAAGGTATATTGGAGAGGCTGGAGGTAAGTGCCTGAAAACGTAGAGCTGTGTTCCATGTTTTTTGAAGATGATTGTATTATGATAAAGCTTTCGCAATGTGACTGCGTGATTGTGAAAACCTTGTGTCTGATGTTCCTTTTATCTATAGTGTGGACAGATGAGTAAAACATATGGGTTAAAAATAAATAAATAATAAAGGGAACAAATGTTAAAAATAAATTTAGTAGATTGAAATGCTAATGGTCAATGAAAGGGAGTGGTAAGGGGTATAGAAAAAAAAATAAGGGAAACAAAAGCTATAATATATTGGGTAGATGGAAATACTAGCTATCAATGAGAGGGAGGGGCAAAGGGTATGGTATGTCTGAGTCTTTTCTTTTTTCTTTTTATTTCTTTTTCTGAATTGATGCAAATGTTCTAAGAAATGATCATGGTGATGTATATACAACTATGTGATGATATTGTGAGTTATTGATTATATACCAAGGATGGAATGATCATATGGTAAGAACGTTAGTGTTTGTATGTGTTGTTATGTTTAAAAAAAAAAAGCTTGTTCTTAAATGACTTTAGGTTGGACTATAACTTATTTCAGGATGATTTCAACAGGGAAAAAGTGCTGAGTGTTGAGTAAGAAGGCTAAGTCTAAGAAATGATGCTTAATATCTCTAATAGGTCAGGATAGTAGAGTGCAACACAATTGCATTTGAAGGCTAAAGACTTTCGGGGCAACCAGTCTCCCCGGGATTCAGAGGATGGGTGGTCGCTAGATGGTGCTGAACCCCCGGCCGGTGAACGCGAGGACCTTTGAAAAGGATTATATAATTATACAAGGATTATTATAATATCGTAGGATTATAGAAAGGGGTCGGAGGAACCCCGGCTCTGTGCACGAGAAATGGCATTCCATAAGGCGACCCGGCGCACGGAGGAGGAATCGGGTCTTAATTTCGAAGCTTTATGTAATAACCTCGCGCGACAGAGCGATCCGTGGAGCAAAGGGTTCGTCTTTTAATCTGAAGCTCTTAATGGAATTCAAGGCAAGTTTATTTTCCTGTGCACAAGATGTAAATGAACTGATCGGTGTCAAGAAGAAAATAAATTCGGATCAACAGAAACCTTAAGAAAACCTATATTTCCGCAGTACGAAATTTTACAAATAGCGGATTTGGGGCTGCAAGTAGAAGTTGATGCTAGAATCAAAATACCCCTCTTTCGGGAAAATCGGAGTTGGACAAGAATCTACGAGCGGGAGACTGAATGCGCGTGTTTCTGTTTGTTTTGTCTTCGGGAAGACGCGATTTGGTCTCCGGTCAGGGCCTCTGAGGGTATCCGAGGTATGAGGGAGAGAAATAAAGCAGAAAGTAGCGACAGAGACCCGCCAGCAGGTGGGTACAAAGGGTAGGTCATCACGTGAAACGTCACTGACCAGGTGACATTTAAACTTTCCTTCTGCAAAGTTTCATCGAAGTATGATAAGAATCTTCTTGCCTTCGTAATGAACTTCAGGAAAACACAAAAAACAGAGTTCTGGAACACAGATTATGAACCGCGTTGGGTCGCACTTTAGGATCTGATCCCTGTGTCAGGTGGGCTCAGTTGGTTAGTGCTCACAGGGCAGAGTCAGAAATCCCAAGACTTAGTGAAGCATAACCGCACCCGGAGGTCTGGCACCGATCAGTTTGAAAAGAGGAAGGGAAAGCGACGGCAAATTCGTAGGTACTTTCTGCTGCACTGAAAACTCAAGTGCCATTTAAAGTAGTTGTCAGAGGTGGGACAAAGTGAAAGGTGGCAATGAAGAAGTGAGAATATACATGTGCCTTTGGCCCCGGGAGTGTGTGACTTCTTTTCAAGAAGAAAGTTCGAACTACATTGGCCTTCGCGGTCACGACACGGCGATCACGTTCCTTAAGTCACGACCGAGCTGGGAACAATTCCGGACTGAACCTGCCAGTTCTCTGAGGCTCCTTCCACTTCTCTTCCCGGTCCTCGGAATTCTCTCTGCTGCCACCTGCATCCTCTCAGCGTCACCCTCAGGATCAAAGAAACCGTTCCCCTTCTCTAGTAGAATTCTTTCGGGGGCTCCTCTGCCGCGCGCTGAGCGGCCCGCGTGCGCCCCGGCCCGAGGAGACCGCGCCCCCTGACGGCGACGGCGCACTTGTCCCCTCGGAGCGCAGGAGCCCGGGCGCGCGGGAGGCGCGGGAGGCGCGCTGCGGCAGTCTGCTCAGCGTCTGGTCTGTAGTCGGTAGTTATTTGTGGGGCAATGTCGGGTTAAACTCAGTGCGGCTCCCTCCTTACTGATCCCACCCCGCCCTCCAAACACTTGGAAGCAAAAGGATCAAAAACATCCCGGTGGTACCCACGTGAAGGGCCCATCGCTCGCGAGGTGCTTCTCTTCAAACTTGTAGGGTTTTTTTTTTTTCCACCGGACTTAAGTCGTAGGTGCATTCTGCCCTCCCAATTTTAATTTCCCTCCTCTCTTTCTTAAAAAATGGTCGAAGTTTGTACTGTTGTGAACGTGGATTGCTGAACATTGGACAGAATGAAACAGGATTCGCTGAGTATTCTTTGTTAATTTGGGGGAGACAGCGTTAAGACATACAGACCAGAGTTCTTAAAGGGGGGGGGGGATAATTTTTCATGCAAAGGGGGCCCATAGAGAAGATTTGGTCAGGATTTACCAGCTTCTAATTCCTTTGTAAGGTTTTCCAGACACACTCACTTTCCTCCAAACCTTCTCTCAGCTTTGTGGAGAGTGAAAGAACAACTATGAAGCCCTAAAAATCCCCTCTGTCCGAAAAAGATAGTCCCGAGCCAGCCAGGAGTCGAACCTGGAATCTTCTGATCCGTAGTCAGACGCGTTATCCATTGCGCCACTGGCCCCACCTGAGCACATGGTTCTTCAGCATCACCAACATTTAAAAGGTTTCTGCACTTTTATATGACTCACTACCGGGTGTGGCTTATGTCTGTTCTGCTTCCCTCCCATCAGATTACCAACTACCTAGCTGAGAGAACGTAAAAGTTTATCTCCCTTAGAACCTTCTTGGTTCAGTTTTCTGCCAACCTCACTGGCTTCCTAGTGAGGGCCCTCTCAGCAGCAGATCATGGAAGTTTTTTAGAGCTTAGCTATCCCAGAAAGGAAGGAAACTGGCAGTCAGGGACTAGCGTGAACAAATGGAAAACCCCAAACACTCGTAAACCGAATTGAACTGTTCATTCTTTCTCCAGGTTGGGCTGTGTTCTTCCCTGTACTCCCAGGGTACCGGGCAAAGGGCACACACCTCAGTTGTAGCATTTACCACACTGTGCTGTGAATGGCTGCCTGCTCACCTGCCTTCCCCATTAGATTACAGGGTCCTTGAGATAGCACCCTCAATATCTAAATTAACTAATTCTACATTAAAATTCTGTGTGCATGAGTCATGGATTCAGTAGGAAAAATGCCTGCAGGCACCAGGAAAATACTTAACTTGGGGTTAGATAGGCATCACAGGTTTGTGGTTGCAAACCAAGTGTTTAAATGGAAGCACAGTGGACAGCCATAGACTGTGGTAGTATACTAGTTTCTTGAATACAGCTTTGAAGGTGGATGGAGGTATAGACGGGTAAGTGTCCAATAAATCTAAAGGCAGTGACAGTTGAATAGTAGGGTTGGGCTGGAACTAGGGGCTGACAGTGAAGATTTATGTCTAGTCTGCTGATATGAAAAAGCTGTTAGCCAAGTGCACAGCAGGCGCACATAACATTTTTATGTTGACTTTAAGATTTTCACAATTACTGTGATCAGAAGGAGTTAACAGATATGACTTTAAAAACTTATTTATGAAGTATTTAGCCCAAAGATCCCTCCCTCAGTAACGAACCTTTCAGCAACAGATCCACAATTAAAACAACACTCAACTGTAAACAAAGTGGACTTATTAACACACATAACCATAAATCCAGAGGGTAGGGAGGTTACACCATTGGTTAATTCAATGACTCCATGACATCATCAGGATCGAAGTTCTTTGAATCTTTTTATGCTGCCATCTTCAACATATGGGCCTCATCCTCCCGCTGGTTCCTCCACAGTACCTCAAACTCTCACAATCTCAAGACAAAGTTTAGAAGGAAAACAAACCTCCTCCTTGTGCCTCTGATTGAGAGGACAACCTCTCTCATGTGCTCCCTAGTAGATTTTCCCTCACTTCTCATTGGCTAGGTTTGTATCATACACCCTTGCCTTAACGGATTACTGCCAAGAAGAATGCAACCATTATGATATATTAGATCAATCATAGATCAGCTGCTGGAGCTGAGAATGGGGCCCAACTCTTCTAAAGCATAGAGCAGCATGGAGGTAGCTATATAAATAAAATAATTTTTCTGTTGGGAAGGAGGAATGGGTGGGGGTATTGGTGACTAATTGTAGTGTAGGCAAACAGTTGAAGCTGCTATATCCTATGCCATCCCTATACTGAAAATAATTTTTTTTTTAGAATTTTGAGCACTATCCCTAACACTAACAAACATGAGGCTATAACTAGATTTCCACCTCTAACGATTTTGACCTACAGCTTGTATTCACTATTAATGATGAGAACAATGACATTAATTTGACGTTTTAATATATTATCAGTTAGGCCTGTATAAATGTGGCTATTAGTGATGGCATACTTCTCTGACCTTAACGACTACATGGTAAAAACGACACTACAGCTTTTGAACCTGAAGTCTCAGAGATAAACAAGCAAATCATGGTGCAGAGATCTGAAGCTCAACCTAAAACAGTTGCTTCAATTTGCCTCTGCAGAACAGGGTAGGAGTATTAAATTCTTAACTTTGTAAGTCAGTCATTTATGCTGCCTAAATTAATCTATAAAAGATCTAACTCTCACTGGTTCCCAGGCTTAGATCTGCAACTTCTTCAATATAGTTGATATTTTTGATGTGTTTCATTATCAGGATGATGTCATCTGTTCATGTATAACCAGTTTACATTTTCTGTCTTAACTTTTATTGTGAGTTCTTATTATTGTTTATGTAGAAGGAATGACGTAGAAAGAAAAGAGCAGGCTTAGAGATAGACCCAGGTTCAAATCTTGACTCTTCCATGCTGAATTTGGATGAATCACTTAATTCTTCAATCACTCTGTTATCTCATCTGCAAAATAGGGATGATACTTACTTTGTAGGGTCATTGTGAGGATTAAATGAGACAATGCAGATAAAGTTCACATCAGATATTAAACTGCCAATAAAAGGCAGCCTTCATTGATAGTAATGTCCAACTCCTTCCCAATCTTCTAAAGCTTAACTTCAATAACTCTAAAGACATTTACCAAAAATTCATTTACCAAGCACAATGTGACACCCTAAGGATTCAAAGATAAGGCTTACTTTCCATTCCTCGAGGAACTAGCATCTAGTCAGGGAGACATATATAAACTTATACCATACAATAAGACAAAGAGCTATCCAGAAATAAAAGAATGCTCTAGTGGCAGAGGAGTAGATCAGTTAGCTCTGGAAAGGAAGCCAGGAGTAGCTCTCCATGAAGTCACATTTGAATCTTGAAGAAAAAACAAAGGTGACTTTGTCAAGAAGGGAATAAAGGACTAGAGGGTTTCAGAGGGTTCTAGAGGGTTCAGAATGTACAAAGACTGAAAGTGGCAAAAGACACTTGAAATCTGGGGAGAGCAATTCCATATGGTGGAATATAACTTGAAATGGTTTGGAGAAGAGGAACTGGAGGAATGGGAAGACTGGCTAGAAAGGCAGGTTAAAAGTGTATATGAGCAGCTTCTACAATAATTTTCTAGACCTGGTGGTTCATTTTTATCCTTCCAACTGTGTGTGTATATGTGAATATATATATATATATATTTGCATGTATGATGCATCACAATATTAAAAAATTCAAACATTTTAGAAGATAGATTAATGCCAGCTTGTAAACATCTTTATCTTTCAAGATAAGAAGTTTATCCTGTAGGCAAGATGAAGGCAAAAGAGATTTTTAGGAAGAACGTTCTCAGCTCTGTATGTTAGGAAGATCAATTCTGGCAGTGCTATACAGCTAGACTGCATTCAGGGAGAAGCCACATCCCAGTCTGGACCCAGATGACAAAGGCCTGGCCTGGCCCATGGAGTGGCAGGAGAGGTCAGAGAAGGGTACAGAGATCTGGTTGAAGTGGAAAAGACAAGGCTTGATAGTTCATAGGGGCAATGGGGTAGATTTGGGATAGTGGTAACATTTATGCATCAGGAAATTCCATTAATCTTCACTGAATGGTTAAAAAAAAAAAAAAGAGGCTTGGAAAGGAATATACAACTCTCAGAGATTACAATAATATCAGTATTGTCACTGGCCTTAATATATTCCAATCCCTCCTATTTGTTCCTAACAGATGTATAGTTGGTTTTACACATATTTTAGTTGGCTTTTCTGCCACTCCTCTGGCCTGTTAGTTGTACAACAGGTATGATTCACATATCTGGCAACCTATTTCCCTAAAGTAATTATCACATTTCCCCAGAGTCTTTTCTAGCTGGGTCTTTTACATTGAGCGTTTGACCCCAATTACAATTGCTGACCTGCTCTGTCAGCTTAAAAAATGTGAGTATAAATAGTTTATTGCTATTTTTTTCTTTAAAAATACAGACATCATTATATATCTTTCACCCAATTTAATTTTTGACCCAATTCTATAGCTTCCTCATGCTCTACTAAGGTTCATAATTCAATCTTAACATCCTGTTTTATAATTCCTGACAAAACTAAAATCCACCCCCCCATATTTATACTTAAAAATGCTATCTTGAATCTCTGACCCAACTAATAGAAATGGCAAAATTTCACTTTAATAATTCTGACTTCAGTTCCTAAAAGAAAATTAAATCTGATTTCTAGGACCTCTATATTCCATATCTTATCACTGATATTAGCATTTTTTGCCTGTCCTCATGAAGTCAGACATCCAAAGGGGAAAAACTCTACTAAAGCACAAAGACACTACTTAAGGTCACTGCCAGCTGTTTTAATAGCACTCCTTGTAAAAGCTATTACACATGCCTCTTCCTCCCACCATCTTCCTCCAGCTTTCTCTGGTAACAGACTCATGTCCCTGACACATACATTGGGCTGGGATACTCCAAATGTGGCCAATCAGAACTCTTCTCTATATTTCATATACTAAAGGTAGGAAAGAGACCCGCCCTGTCTTCTTCCCAGAACTGCCAAAGACCATGTCACTCTACAACTTCATGAGAAAATAAAGCCTCCAAATGAAGTGAAGGTGAGAGAGGGAGAATGTACTAAAGGCAATAAGCTCCAGGTTCTAATCCCTGAAGTCTCTTTTTCAAAGTCTCTTGCTTCCACCAGAACTTCTTTCAAGTCTACGACCTGTTGTTGTTTAAAGTAGTTGAGTAAAGTTTTGTTACCTATATCTGAGGGTCCTGAATAACACAGTGGTAAAAAGATTCCACTCAACAAACTCCTAGGGGGCAGAGAATTTTTATCAAAACTTAGACTTCATAAGTGGAGAAAAAGCTTTGTTATTGTTAGAAAACTACAATCAGGGGACCAGGAACACACCAGTAAGGAGGTGTGTGGGTGTAGGAACTCTTGAAGAAGAGAAGGAAGTGTTCATTCCAAGTCCCTAGCAGCCAAAGAAGACTCACCCACCTCCCTCCCTGCACCCCAACTCTATCCTCTCTCTTGTGAAAACTAAGATCCTGGGCTCCCAATCCATATCTGAACAATAAGTATAAAGAAGCCAACTCTTTCCAGTCTAACACACTAGTTAAGTAAGAGTGTACATGGCTGCAAAGTCTTGACTTACAGGCCAGACATGACATCTCTTCTGAAGTTGGCCTTGTCATTACATCTGAGATCGGGCTAGCCATCACTACTCACATTACTCGCTGTGTTTATTCTTATGTTCACTAATATTTGCCTGGGTTTCACTTGGACTGGTCGCAGTAAAACACACTGAAGCAACAATGATGGAGCCGAAGAAGGAGAGAATTCCTGAGGAAAGAATGATGATGTTGAAGATGATAATGACAAAAAACACTTGATATTTAAGAAATTTGCAGTTTTCAAATAGGCTTAACAATTGAGAATGTGGAATAGGACCTAATATGCAGGTTATTCTGTTAATCCCATTTCTTTACCCCACCCCTCACTTACAATCTCTTACAAATTACCTCTTTTCTCCAACACTTGGTTTTTACAAAACACATAGAAGAAATGGATTCCCTGCCTTCTTTTTTTTTTAAACTTTTTTTATTAATTAAAAAAATTAACAAAAAACATTAAGATATCATTCCATTCTACATATACAATCAGTAATTCTTAATATTATCACATAGTTGCATATTCATCATTTCTTAGAACATTTGCATCGATTTAGAAAAAGAAATAAAAAGACAACAGAAAAAGAAATAAAACAATAATAGAGAAAAAAA
>PVIY010015923.1:0-34348 GCA_004026745.1 Myrmecophaga tridactyla
AGCCTCTACTTCTCTGAGTGTTGCGAGGTGTTATTTTCCCGTATGTATACTTTATAGTGGTAAGGTTGGGTCTTTTATATAATTGATTATGTATGTAGCATTAATACCCATTTTATAGAACTGAAAACATAATTTTGCTAATAATATAACATGAAATTTTTATAATTATTTTATCTTAATCTTTATCATATTATGGATCCTAATAACACCTCTAATTTAGCACTGATCCTATTGTAGAATACTATGTGCTTTAATATCCAGTATCTCTTTGACATAGTTTCTAGTAAGAAAATGGGAATATGTTTATGGTCTGTAGAAATTGAGTCTAGTTCTTTTATGATAAAGAAAATACATGTTGTTTATTTTATGTATATGTATATTTTTTATACATTTGTAGGTTGTTACTGGAGTTCTTCGAAGAGCAGATGAGGTGAGCAATAAAGAAACAGTAAATGCATTTTAGCTTTTTCTTTTCTGTTCTTTCTATCTCTCTTTATTTTTTCACCCATTCTGTATTTTTCGGTGGGCACAAATTGTGCTTTCTTGGGGTTTAGAAAGGAAAGTACTGCTGCCTGTGCCATGGGACACTTAGAATAACTCATAATGGACTTTTCTCCTTTAAAAACCAGGGTATTCAATAGCTTTACCAATGATTGCTTAAAATGTAAGATCCTTCTATTAAATCTTTTCTTTAATTTAATCAAATTTTCTTAATTTAAATTTAATTTTCTTTTATTTTAGAAGCCTACAGTAGAAGCCATACAGCAATTAAAATGAATGAATTTTATCTATAAATATTTGCATGGCTAAATCTAAAAAATATAGATAATAAAGGCAGATTTGCCAAAGTGTGTTATGGATTTCTACAAAGTTTAAAAATTCAGAAAATAATTGTTGATGGATGCCTAAATATTTAGTAAAAGAATAATAATATGGATGGAAAGGAATCAACCAATTTCAGGGTAATGGTTACTTCTGGGAAGGGAGAGAGGAGGATAGGATGAGAGGCATCATCATTTCCATCTGTATTATTTTATTTCTTAAATCTTAATCAATATGGCAAAATGTTAACTTTGATTAACTGGGACTTAAGTACATGGATATCTGTGACATTTTTTGTTCTTTTCTATAATAATTTGTAATATTTCATAAATAATGACAACAGAAATATCTTTTATCATTCCCTTTGATAACTCTAAGTCGCATATAGTACATGGTAACTAAAATAGCCTTTAGGAATCTTATAGTCTGTTTTGTTTTTGTGACATTTAATTAAATCAACTACTTTTTGATTTAATTTTTGCCTCTTCAAACCTGCCTTCTTTATACTTGAGATAGTTTATAAAGCACTTTCACTTTTTTATTAGCCACTATACAAATGTGGGGCATTTTTGGCCGAATTTCATCTGCATTTTTTCAAATAATGTGACAATTTGTTACATTCTCTGTTACAGGCGTTCATTTATCTAATATGTTCAAGACCCTTACTATCTTAACAACATTTCTTTTAACCAGGAGCCACTAGTGAATTTTCAAATAGTTCTTTCAAATTTCAGTCACTTTGTTTTCATTGACTGCCTTGTTTTGGAAACTGTTCAATTAGTATTATCTGATTCTGGTCTATGGGTCTGGCAAGGGAAGAATAGGCATGGTAGATAAAAGTTTAGTTACTGTGTCATAATGGATATTCCTGTGCCTCTCTGCTTGGTCTGATTTTTCTGGCTTTCATAATAAAACCTTCCTCTTCTTTTTTCCCCCAGGCTACCTTCAGTAAGATTCCCATTGGATTTATACCACTGGGACAGACCAGTAGTTTGAGTCATACCCTCTTTGCTGAAAGTGGAAACAAAGTCCAGTAGGTCATCAGTGTGGGATGTTAGCATTTGTGAGTGTGTCAGTCTGGGAATAAAAAATTCACAAGTGTGATATAATAAAAATAATTATTTTTTTAGTTTTGATAGCCTGATACTTGAAATAATTAAGAGGGCCTAGATCAAAGCAACCTTTCAATTTAATGGGAAGTTTTCCTATTGGGTTGTGGGACTCTGGTGATCTAATAATATGTCCCAAGTTCAGGTATGGAGATAAATACTTGTGTTCTTGGTCAATAAGAAGATAGCATGCCTGAGCCAAATTCTTTTATGCTTTTACTTTCTAGATTCTCTAGTGAAGACCAAATTGTATTCATCATTTTTCGCTTTAAGTATACATGATGACAAATAGCAAATTCCTTGTAAAGATGGAACCTGTAGCCTTGGCTTCATTATCTTGATGATATAAATAGCTAATGGAGCCTTTTGGGAATGTAAAGTGGTAGACACGATGGATAAAATAGACAGTAAAACAGTGTAACCCTGGAATCTAAATTAAATTGCTGTGAGTCTGACAATGTCTTCAGGAGTCAGGCAAATTATTGTGGCTATTGTTCTTTTTTCTTGAAAGCCATATGTTAAACAGAAGCCCTAGTCTTTCCAGAAGTTAGGAATCTTGAATTTGAGTTCTGGCTTTGCCAAAGATTAATTAATATAATCTTGAGCAAATAATTTTTAGGCTCTCTGTGTCAGTTACCTGATCTTTAATGTTACTTCTGTGACACATGGGAGAAGGTCAATAACTATATATTGAATGAATTGAAATATTCTCAGGATTTTTCTGGTTTTAGCATTCTAGAATCAATATGATTTAATTCAGTTGATTTCTGTTTTGGGTTAAGGATTTTCGCTCTGCTTTGGAATTCGTTGATAAAGCTTTATTTTGTTGATGTAGTTTTGTTGTAATTTTAGAAGTCAACTGTTGTACCTTATAACAATCCTGTGTTTATTCCTCTATAAAAAAGCCTTTACGCTGGCGGGCTGTGGTGGCTCAGCAGGCAGAGTTCTCACCTGCCATGCCGGAGACCTGGGTTCTGTTCCCAGTGCCTGCCCATGTTAAAAAAAAAACAACAAAAAAAACAAACCTTTACCCATTGTATTGGTTTGTTAATGCTGCCAGAAATGCAATGTACCAGAAATGGGTTGGCTTTTATAAAGGGAAGTTTACAGTTCTAAGGCCATAAAAATTTCCAAACTAAGGCATCCAGAGAAAAATACCTTGACTCAAGAAAGGGCCAATGATGTTTGGGGTTTCTCTATCAGCTGGGAAGGCACATGAGGATGTCTGCTAGCTTTCTCTCCTGGCTTCTCATTTCAAATGGCTTGTCTGGGGGCATTTTCTTCCTGCATCTCCAAACATCTCTCTCTGTATTGGCTCTGAAGCTTTTTCCAAAATGTTTCCCTCTTAAAGTAAGCAACCCCACCTTGAATGGTTGGAGGGTGGGGACACTTATCCATGGAAACCACCTAATTCAAAATGTCCCACTCCCAATTGGGTGAGTCACATCTCCATGGAAACAGCTTAATCAAAAAAAAATCCCAACCTACAATATTAAATCAGGATTAAAGAACATGGCTTTTCGGGGTATACCAAGTTTGAAACGGGCACACCCATTTATCTAACACTAGGCACACTCATAGACATATATCATCCCTTCGTTAAAATGTCTGTCATGTTTCAATTCTTAATATGATTATATAATCTTAATATTCTGAAGCCTAGGAAATATGAGAGACTATTTAAATTGGTCATACTTCTTATTCTTAGTTTGGAATTTCTGAGGGAGAATAGATATGACAATGAATTAGGCAGATATTTTTGCTTATATGAAATAAATCCCATCTGTTTGATGTCTTGGTTACTTTAGAGAGTTTGTCTTTCTCTCATGTTAGTATTTGATCTGTTTTAGTCAACATTCTCAAATAGCATATGCCAGTGATCAGAGATAGACAGTTTTCCTTGGAGAAAATATTTTTTTTCTTCAGAACCTCTGTTCATAAGTCCCAATTTATGCTTACTGTGGTAATCCTCAGGTCCTGAAATATACGTTGGTTTTGGGGATGCTGATTTTCCCCTGTAACTAAAATAATAATAATAAATAATGCAGATTCTATTTGTAATTTATAAAATTATAAAACTTTATTTATAAGCATGCCCTAGAACTTTTCTGTAATCAAGTAAGTGCCCTTGATACAGAATTTTGTCGACCTCTTAACATGGCAGATGCCTAAGGCTATTTAAAAAGAACAAGGCTTTGCTTTTTGCACTGTTGTCAAAATTTGTTGTACTATAATTACAGCAGAAGAAAAAAGAATCTTGAGTTTGGAATGTTGCAGGTAAATAATTCTAAAAATGCTGTCTATTCCAGTGTTGCTTTATTTAGAACTTTCAATTATTTATAATCAATGATAAATTTAAGGTTATATTGTGAAGCAAATTAGAAAAATGTATTTAAGCAAAATAAAAAGGGGTTTTGAGTTGCAATAGAACTGAGTTTTTAAGGCCAGTCTCTCAAAAGCACTTATTAAACATTTTAGTGTGCTACAAACTGTTCAGAGCAAGCACAATGCTTTAGGACCCTTTCTAGGAGCCTCCTTCAGAGCTTAAAAATTCATATTAGATGAATCTGAGCTTTGTGGTCATGCTACTTGTTTTCTCCTAAACTGAATCTCTTTTTCTAAACTGCTACCTACTTCCCAGGTATAGCACCTATATGGAGAGGAAAAATGGGATACAGATGATAAAAATGTGTTGGTAGAGAAAGATTAGAAAGTAAAATAGGCTATTTCCTTAAATTTCAACTTGCTTATTAGGGAACTCAGAATTTAATCCAAGCATTTGAGTTAATGTGTATATATATTTTAAAGTATCTTAAGTTGTATCTAACTTTGTTAGAAAGCACTAATTGAAATGGTTATGATTTCTGACTTAGATAGGTAAATCTGTGGAGCACTCAGAGAGTAGCTGTGGATTTTTCTTTGGGAAGAGAAATTTCATACATCCCTAAGTCAGCCTCACAAGGGAGAGAGCGCACCTGAAGTCAAATTTAGTTTTGACAATGCTTTCTGTGTCATCATGGGAATTTTATTTAACCTCTCTGAGCCTCAGTTTCTTCACCAGTATTTATTAAATGTAGAATAATAATAGAATTTCATAAGATTGTTAAAAAGCTGAATATAAAGTCTATTTCAGTAAAAAATATTTGATTTTTTAAATAAAAAATATTAATTGCTTCAGTAAAATTAATATTTTACAGTAAAAAGTCAATTACTTCAGTAATTAATATTTGATTAATGTATAACTACACATTAATTAATGTATAACATTTAATCATAAACCTGATATATTAAGGAGTAGCTGTTTGTTATAATTTTCACTGAAAATTCATGAATGATGGATAAACTGTAAATAACAAATGGAATCAGTAATTATACAGTCATTCTAAATTCTATGATTAAGACAAAAACAAATAAAAAAGATAACCCTTTCTTCTATTGTTAACTGCTTTACCTGGAAATGTACAAGATCCAAAGGAAAGAATATTTTAAAATATTCATAAGAATGGGAAAACAAAAGAAATAGAGTTCTCATCACTTGAATACAAGACTACTTAAAAATACAGTGAATCCCAGCTGGCTCAAAAAAGTAAAGTTATGCACACACATCTATACATAACAAGCTTTTCAGTCAGTTACCATGGAAAGGTGACCTTCCTACCAAATTCCCTGTATTAACCAGGTCTGTACATTGCAAAATAGATTATAATGGGCCAAATTAGGAGAAAAACGACACTATTTTGGATGGAAATTAATTTTTAAACAACTCCTGTCTTGCAATTGTACTACAGACAGAATAATCTTTTCACTTTGTTATTGATAATAATTACTATATTTATTTTTCTAAAATATAACTGTATACCAACAATAAAGACACTGGAATACTAACGCATTTATAAAAATATAGCATATTTAGGGATAAATCTAACAAATATGTGCAAGCTTTGTATACTGAAAACTACAAATCAATGAAGAGAAAAATCAGGAAGACCCAAAGAAATGGAGAGATGTCTATGTGCATGGATTGCAAGACTCAATATTTAGATGTCAGTTTCCCCACATTGATCTATAAATTCAACACAGTTCCAATCAGAGTTCAACAGGCTTTTTGCAAAAATCTACAAATTGATTCTAAAGAAAAGGAGCTAGGATAGTCAAAATAATTTCTTAAAAGAATAACAGTTTGAGGATTCACAGTGGCTGATTTCAAGACACACTAAAGCCATAGGGATCAAGATGTGCAGTTTTGGCAAAAGGAGAGATCAATGGAAGAAAGAGCCAGAATTAGGCTCTCATATATATTCAACTGCTTTTTTTTTGACAAAGGCTCCAAAGCAATTCAGTGAAAAGAGGACAGTTTTTCCAACAAATGGTGCTGGCATAATTGGATGATTGGATGTTAGAAAATGAACTTCAACTCATACTTCACACTATATATAAAAATTAACATGAAATGGAGCACTGACCTATCTAAAACCTAAATCTAAGAGAAAATCTGTTGATCTTGGATTAAGCAATGATTTGTTAGGACACAGAATGTACAAATTATAAAAGAAAAGATGATAAATTGGACTTCCGTAAAATTTGAAACTTCTGTTCATCAGAAAGCATTGTTAAAAAGATGAAACAAGAACAAAAAACAAAAAACGGGCCACAGACTGGGAGAAAATACTTGCATAACCCATACCTGATGAAGAATTAATATCCAGAGTATACAAAGGACTATCACAACTCAATAATAAGAAAACAGCCCAATTAAAAAAAAAAAAAAAAAAGCAGAGCAAAACGTTTGAACAGGCGTTTCAGTAAAAACGAGACATGGATGACAAATAAGCCTATAAAAAGAAACTCAACATTATTAGGAATTATTAGGGAAATGCAAATTAAATCCATGATGAGATGCAAGTGTACATGAAGGAAATTTCTCTTTATAGACACAGATAATAAACAGAAGGATTAATAGAATTAAAAAATCACCATTATGCAACCCTTTGTTAATTAAAAAATCCAACCAATGATTATCAGTGGTTGCTATCGTGACAAAAAAAGAGACAGCCAGATATATGCCTCCTGACAGAAATACACACTGCCACCTGTGGGGTATTTTTGCTCGGAGCTGAATCTGAACAAATGGTGTTTTGGAGTGACTGGAAGGAAGTACCAGAAACTGTTGAGCTGTGTTCCAGGGGCCTTGATTCTTGAAGACAACTGTATAAACATATAACTTTTAGGGTGTGACTATGGGATTGTGAAAACCTTGTGTCTGTTGCTCCTTTTATCCAGAGTATGAACAGATGAGTCAAAATCTATGGTTAAAGAATAAGTAAATAATAGGGGGGACAAAGGGTAAAATAAATTGGGTAGATGGAAATACTAGTGATCGGTGAGAGGGCGGGGTAAGGGGTATGGAATGTATGAATTTTTTTCTTCTTTTTCTGTAGTCATGCAAATGTTCTAAAAATGATCATGGTGATGAATATAAAACTATGTGATGATATTGAGCTATTGATTGTATACTATGGATGGATTGTATGTGTGAAAAGATTTCTCAATAAAAATATTAAAAAAAATGATTTAGTAAATAGTGGGTGCTTATTACATGCCATTTACTGTGCTAGGTGCAGGTTTTGTATTGGTCTATAAATGTATATAAATTACTATGAAATTGTGTAATGTTCAGTCTACTGGAGGAGGCAGATGAGAAGGAATAAAGAAAGAAATATATATTATAAACTGTGATCTCCTGTGAAGTAAAATAAACACAGGTCAGTGATAGAGAATTACAGAGAAGGACCTACTTCTAGGCTGATATTATGGTAGGCTTCACTGAGATGGTGACATTTAAACTAAGACCTGAAGGATGGGAAATGACTAGCCATACAAAGAGACAGCAGAGGATATGGACAGGTTGGCAAGGAGAGGACTTGACCTGTATTTATTCCTTC
The DNA here is from genome assembly GCA_004026745.1 of Myrmecophaga tridactyla. Lineage (NCBI taxonomy): Eukaryota > Metazoa > Chordata > Mammalia > Pilosa > Myrmecophagidae > Myrmecophaga > Myrmecophaga tridactyla. Next base: position 7,874 of record PVIY010015923.1, read on the forward strand.
TCTCAGTTCTGAGCAGATATCTCATTGGCTAGCCCCTTGTTGGTTTAATATTTCTTTTCCTGACTATATGTTGTATATTTATGTGCATATGACCATGGGTCTAATAGAGTGTGAACCCTAGAACCGACATAGTTTTACATGCCCTCGATGGATGTCGGTAGTACATATCTTTTTTTTTTTTACATGGGCAGGCACCGGGAATCGAACCCGGGTCCTCTGGCTTGGCAGGCAAGCATTCTTGCCTGCTGAGCCACCGTGGCCCAGTAGTACATGTCTTTTGATGAATACTTTTTAAAAAATCTATATGCTTTTCAAATGACTATCAGAATGTAGGTAAGAATAATGGTGTGTCTTTGAACCAAATAATCAGGAATTAAAATGAAGTATATCATAGTAATCCTAGAAAATAAGAGGAATATGTCTTGGATTCTGAATTATGTTTTGCTAAGCTAACTCCAACAAATCCTGCCTTTATGGTTTTTAAAGTAAAAAGAAATATTGTTTGTGAAATGCCTTGAATTTCTTACAATGAGGGAAATATGTTTTATTATTATTATTTAAATATATTTTCCAGTGATGAATCTGACTCAATAATGTTAAATATGATTGGTGTTTTCGTTTCAACTTTTCCTTCCCTAAACCTTCTCTTTGAGTCTGTATCAGAGCCTTCCACTATATTCTTATCAGTAATTCTCTAATATTCTGGGGACTATTTTGAAGGAGTGTATCTTTTTCCTGATACAGTTATTAATACTCTGGTCAGGGGTATGGTTGTGTGTGGAGATGTGTGTATGGGGCAAGGTGGGTGGGTGATATTTAATTTTTGCACCATGTTCATTCCCATTACCTTTTAGACATATTACAGATGCTGCACTTGCCATTGTGAAAGGAGAGACAATTCCACTTGATGTTTTGCAGATCAAGGTAAAGTCTTTTCTTAGGAATTAAAAAAAAAATTAACCCAAACTTTATCAAAGTAATCATACACATTAAAGAAAATAAAGCAGTTCAAATGAGATTATAATGAAAACAGCCTCTCTTCTTACCCCTTTTTACCCAAGGTCTTGCTCCCCAGAGAAAAAATAATTTTAACTGTTTATTCTAGATGTTATCACTAATTGAAATGCTTATGAGCTATCATAAGCTTTTAAATGCTTTTAAACCTTATCTGTTGACTTCTTTGTATATTCTTGTATATCTCCTCTCAATATAATTGTATTACTATTTCTAATTCCTCTATTCATTACCTTTGGTCCACAAGTATTTGTCTACTTCATTTTTGTTGTTTTGAATATTTAAATAGTTCATAAATATAACAACTGATTTCATCTTACTTGCTTATATGGTGCAAGCATCCTCAGACAAAGGTGAAATCTTTCACATTCCCTTTTCTTCTTGGAAGGGTGTGTCTTTCTCTGGAATTCAGGTTACTTGGTTGCCTTGGAATCTCAGCTCTCTGATGGGAAGAAACATGATTTTGTAGACTGTCTGGCTTTTTCCCATTTGGGTTGTCTGACCGAAATGTGGACAAACTCATGAATTTTTTAGGAATATATTTCCTTGCTTCCTACTGGAAGGGCTTAGAAGCAGTGACATTAAGTAGCAATGAGCATACCTTGTATTCAGATCTTGGTGTCTAAATACTGTTCCCTAATAAAAGAAACCAGGTTTCTGTGAAGAAATAGCTTTCAGAGGCAGGGCAAGAACAAGTTAAGGAAGTACTCAAAAGTGATGGGAACATCACAGAAAGCCATAGGAGTCAGACTGATGGCATTGTACTGGCTAATTTTGGGACAATTTGAACATCAAATATAATAATGGATGGTAATTCATTAAATAAAAATGAAGGATTCATGAGTTTAGAGAGATATAATAGAAGAATTTCCAGTTGGAAATACAGAAGGAACGACAGAATTAGATTACCATTTTACGATCACCAGTGTAATAATTGATTCAGGCAGAAGTTATCAGTAGATGCTAAAACCACTGGGTAAACTATTGGTAGCTGGAAAACAGATATTCATAGTCTCAAGATATCACAGATTACTTAATAATTACAAAGGAGAAATTTACTTTATAATAGAGAAAGCTAGCATCTTATTAAAAAAGTTAACATCTTAACCAAGTGATCAAACTAATCAGCAATAATGTGACCAACTGGTGTTATCAGCTTTCTGATGTGATATATTGAGTGGGATACACTATGTAGTTTACTGCCAAAAATGTTAACCTGAATCTAATCATTAGAAAGCAACTGGACAAATCCAAATTATACGTTAATCTAAAAACAAAAATTAGTCTGTCCTCTTCAATAATGTCAGTGTCTTGAAATCCAAAAGAAGGTAGAGGGTATGTTCTCAATGAAAGGAAACTAAAAAAATATCACAACAAAATCGAAAACTAGGGCGGCTGCCGTGGCTCAGCGGGCAGAGCTCCGACCTGCCGTGCTGGAGGTCTGGAGTTCGATCCCTGGTGCCTCTTGCCCATATGCAAATTAAAAAAAAAAAAATCGAAAACTAAAGAAATATCATAACAAAATTCTGGGTTGGAAAATTGAGACAATTGGGGACCTTTTAATATAGGCTGTGTACTAGGTGTTATAAATAGTTAAATTCAGTGGTGTTATGGTTTATGTCTGAGTATGTTCTTATTATTAAGAAATACATGCTTAAATGTTTATGGGAAAAGGATCATGATCTCTGCAACCTATTTGCAAAAGATTGAACAGCACTACAAAAGTAGGGAAATGTTAGCAGTTGGTGAATTTGGGTTCTAGTTTCTAGACGACCATGCCAAATACCACACAATGGGTTGTCTTAAAGAATGGAAATTTATTGGCTTATGGTGTCAGAGGCTGGAAGGTTTGTTTCCTCCTAAGGTCAGTAGCATTCTGACTGGCCAGCAATCCTTGGGTTCCTTGGCTTTCCCTTCATGAGGGAAAAGTGTTCTCTCCTTTCTCTTCCGGAGTCTATTGACTTCTGGCTTCTGGCTCCTGCTCCTGGCTTTCTCTCTATGTCTGAATTTCTTCTACTTCAAAGGACTCTGGTAATCAGATTAAGGTCCATCTTCATTCATTTGGACCATACCCTGACTAAAACATCTTGAAGAGATCCCATTTACAATGGGCTCACAACCAGGAATGCTGACTAAGACTAAGAGCTTATGTTTTTTGGGGTATGTAATTCAACATACCACACTGGCTGAGAGGTATAAATAATATTCATTGTCCTACTTTAAAAAGGTTTTTGTTTGACATTTTTTTCCAAATAAAAATTTTGGGAAGAGGTCCAATAGTAATTCCTGATTCTTGATTAGGATCCTCTCTTCAAGAAGGATTTAATTTGTAGAAATCAGAAATTTCCACATGGACTAAGTAGCTTTTCCTTCTTCATCTAAACTTCTTTTGCTTTTATCTGGAAAGGGCATATTCCTGAGAAGGCAGAGCCATAATCCTGTGAACACTTTAAAATGTACTAGCTACATTCAGGTCATCTTCCAAAGGCTATGAACATTTTATATTCATTCAAGTTTGCTGATACCAATGTCTATACTGTGTCATGATTCCAAACTTCAATCTTAAGATGCTACTATTAGCTACATAGAGTTTGTTTTTGCATATTTATAATTGGTGAATCCATAAGTTTGCAGCCTATTTTCCTTGTATTTTCCATTCTTCTCATGCGGTGATGCCAGAATTCTCTGCATGACCTCACTGGTCATGATAAAAGTGGTTTAAATTGCTAATTGATCCTATGGCATATCATAAGCAGAATTATTCTCACAAATTGGGAGTGACTGTGTTGAAAGAAATTCTAGCTTAGGAAAGGTACACGGATTGGCATCCATGAAGATATTATTTTAAAATATTACTACCGAAGAAGGTGAATCAGGATATATCTCTTAATAACTGAGTGATTTACTGCTTCTTATATATGTGTTAGAATTACAGCATTCCTAAGTAGTCATGATTTAACTGGAAATTCTTTACTATTCTTGTATTTAAATGTTTTTATCCCCTTTGTTTTCTTTCAAATATACTGACTTTGTGAATTGAAGAAACCAGTATCAAATTTACCATTGGCAATGTTTATTGATGACATAGCGAGGAAGCAGGAAACTTTTATTTATTTATTTATTTAATTAAAAAAATTTTTTTTACATGGGCAGGCACTGGGAATCGAACCCGGGTCCTCTGGCATGGCAGGCAAGCCTTCTTGCCTGCTGAGCCACCGTGGCCCGCCCGGAAGCAGAAAACTTTTAAAATCAATTCCTAGAAAACATGCTACAACAATCTCTACTGTGGTTTCTGAGGCACCCAGCTAGTTTGACTTTGTCTTCTCTTCCTTGTTGATTTCTGGAAATTGCTTTCAGAATATGGAGAAAACATTATAAACAAAGCGTGATTAAAAATAAATAAATATAAATATATATATATATATATATATATACGCACACACAGTCTCTTATTCAGTTTCTTCTGCTTTTATAAAGCAAACCCAGTTTTAAATATATAACAAGATTCTCCAAAGAGGAAAAAAAAACAATTCCTAGAAGCCTTAGATTTAACTTTTTACATTTTTCAGCATGCTTTCACATCTCATTTGGACCTCCACCCCCATGAGGAAGGATATTAGCATCCTCATTTGACTGATGAAAAAAACTTTTCACATGACTTGTGCTGGAGACAGAACTAGAATCTCGATTTCTGTTTTATGGTCCATTGCTGTTTTCTCTTCACTGCTTTGTCCAGTTGTTGTCATTCTTGGCACTAGACTATGATGTTGAAAGGGCAGTTTTCTGTATTTAGACATCTGTAATACCTAGTACTTTGAAGTAACTACTGGAAACATTTATGGATTTTTTTCTAGTTCTTTCTTGTTGTTTCAGTTCAACTCTATTAGATCCTGTCAATCCACAACCAAGTTAGGTATATAGAAGAGGTGATAGGAAGTTAGAATATCTCCCTTTCTCCTATCATTCCTGGCCAATTACATGGATTCCTTCTTTTAAAATCCTGGCTCCAATAATTTCTTAAGGTGATTCTTGAAGCTGCTTCAGAACTACTTCTACCTTACTTCTTTCTCTTAATCTAGTATCCCTAAAATTCCTAGATTAGCTTCCTATCTAGTAAAAGGACTTTTTTGTTTTTGTTTTTTATCACTTTCTTAAACCATTTTTTCAGCTAGTTGTCCTAATTATTTTCTTCCACAAACCACTAGACTATTTTTAGCTCAGGAATTTACTCTTTCTAGGGGAGTATGAGGATTGGGGAAGCAAAAGATCTGGCTGAGTCTGAAGCTTTGTGACTGTCCTTCAGTTTTTGTTTTTGTTTACAGATCTATCTCATATTCTGACAACCTGCTCAGACCTTCATTAGTTTAACACACTGTTTCTTTTCCTTAGGCTAGAATATGCTTTCTTCTCTTCTTTGCCTCACTTTTCCTTTTTTCTACCCAGTCCCCTTACAACCTCCCTGCCCCCTTTAAGCTAAGCTACTATGCTATTTATAAAAAATTACATTCTTTAAAATGTAATTTAAGGTATTTTCCCCCCAATCAGCCATCTCCTTTGCTCCTCCCACCCAATATGTAGTTGCAGCTGCTTTATACTTTCAAACTTTATACGTTTCTCTATTATTCAAACTTACTGAGCTGTATTGTTATTACTTGTATCTGTAGACTACCACTATACCTTAAGCTACTTGAGGGCAGACATTTTTATCTCCAGTCCGTTGTATATAATATGTATTCATTAATGCTAATTCCACAGAAAAAAATGAATGAATAAATGAATGATTAGTATAATATACCACATAAATGTGGTATTTAAAACTTACCACACTGTTAAATTTCATTAGTACTTTTGTTAAGAGAAATATAAAGTGAGACTTAATTTAGACAGTATTCAGAGTCAATAGTTTATCCAGTTCTCAATGGTAGAATCAAGAGGGTCATTAATAAACAACAGTGGGGAGTGAGTAAAAAAGATAATGAGTTGTAAAGTATAGAAAAACAGTTGAAGGACTAAAATATGTAGCTTAGAAAGGATAAAAGCTAAGGAAAGAATGTAAGCATTTTAATAGCAGGACGTCTTGCTTACCAATATGTCCTCAGCTACCATAACAATGCTTGGCCCAGAGTTGGGGGTTCAATAAATATTTATTGGATGAATCAATGAAAACATGTGTCTTTACATATTTGATAGGTAGCTGTTATGGAATTATAGTTAAACTAGAGATATTTTTGATTCATGTCAGTGCTTTACAAGGTTATTCTGTCACCTGATTTTGTCAGAAAGTGTTATGTATGGACTATTTCTGGTTGCCACCCACCATACTAGTGTCTCAGTTTACAATGGTGACAGCCCTTAATATACTCTAGGATTGATGTAAAGATCACAGGAGTGAAATTTATATGTGCATTAAGCAAAAGATGGCCTTGCTTTCAGATATGGAAGCCTATGTTCAAAATCTAAGTGAGTTGCCGAGAATCATTTAGCAATTAAGTTCTGGAATTCTGACTTCAAAACCATTGCTCGAAGCTAGGCTACTATGCTATTTATAAATAACCAGTCTTCAGCCTGGAACCTTCCTAAGAAAGAAATAAGGCAATCCTTAAAAAATCACCTATACTTTGAAAATATCATCCCTTAACATGTCTAAAAATCCTTGACTCCATATAGCCAGTTAGGAAGGTAATCCTGCTGGCTCTACAAAACATATCCAGTATTAAGCTATTTCTTCCCATCTCTATTGTTACCACCCTGGTCCAAGCCGGCTACATCTTTTGTCTCTATTATCCAGTAATAATAAGCTGTTTCTTCCCACTTCTATTGTTACCACATTGGCCCAAGCCAGCTACATCTTCTCTCTGGATTATTGCAGGAGTCCTCTAACTATTCCCTTTACTTCTACCCCTGCCACTGTACTCTCGAAATAGCCAATGTGCAGTCATGAGTTAAATCACGACACTTCTCTGCTCTAAGCCCTTCAATAGCGTCTCATCTCAGAATGAAAGCCAGATTTACTCAAAGTCCTTCAAGGCCAAACGCAATCTACTCCTTGTCACTTCTCCCTCATTTACTTCTCTCCCTTCGCCACTTTGTTCTAGCACACTGATCCCTTCACCATCCCCCTAATAAGCTAGGCCCTCTTCTGCCTTAGGACCTTTGCTCTGGTTGGTTACTCTACTTAGAATATTCTTTCCCCCAGATATTTTTGTGACTAATTCCCTCACATCCTATATTTCCACTTCTCAGAGCCATCTATCCTGAGTACCCTGTTTAAAACTGCAACTCCACCCCAAGGCCCCAATGCTCTCGTTCTTTTTACTCTAATTTTCTTTTCTTTTTCTTTCTTTCTTTTAGTTTTTTTGCATTGCACTTATCACCTTCTAACATATCATGTAAATTTTCTGTTCGTTCTCTTGCTTGAACTACAATATTAGCTCCATGAGGACATGGGTTTTTGCAAACTCTTTTATTCACTGAACAGGGCATAGAACATGCTGTGACACATGTTAATGCTCAATATATGTTTTTGAACGAATGAATGCATAAGTCAATGATTGTCCATATGTGATAATTTTTAAGCTGTTGCTTTTCTGTTCACCGTTAATATTTAAACTTCGTTGTTGAGTGCATAAATTAGTTCAGGCTTGTATCTTTTAATAAGATGGCCCTTTTATTATTATTGGTCCAAAATCTACTTTGTCTGATATTAGTGTACCCACTCCAGATTTCTTTTGATTAGTATTAGCATATATATATTTTCTATTATTTTCTTTTTAACTCATTTGCATTTTTATATTTAAATTAGGTTGCTTGTAGAAAGTATATAGTCGAATTTTGCATTTTTATCCAGTCTGATAACCTCTGCTTTTAACTGGTAGGTTTGGACCATTTACATTTTTTTTAACCTTTTTTTTTTTTTTTTTACATGGGCAGGCACTGGGAACTGAACCCGGGTCCTCGGGCATGGCAGGCAAGCATTCTTGCCTGCTGAGCCACCATGGCCCGCCCTTAACCTTTTTTTATTGTATGGTATAACATAACTGCAAAGCAAAGGAAGAAAAAAGCAATAGTTTCCAACAAGTAGTTACAGGACAGATCCCAGAGTTTTTCATGGGCTGCCATACCATCAACTTAGATTTTTCCCTCTAGCTGCTTGAGAACATTGGAGGCTAGAAGGAATATATATACTTTTTATCATCACTATTTTTTTGTGTGTGAAAAAAATAACATATACAAAAAAGCAATAAATTTCAAGCACTGTGCAACAGTTAGTTGTAGAACAGTTTTCAGATTTTGGTATGGATTACAATTCCACAATTTTAGGTTTTTACTTCTAGCTGCTCTAAGATACTGGTGACTAAAAGAGATATCAATATAATGATTCAGTAATCATATTCATTTATTAAACCTTACCTTCTCTGTATAACTCCACTATCACCTTTGATCTTTCTCCCACTCTTTAGAGGTATTTGGGCTATGCCCATTCTAACTTTTTCACATTGGAAGGGGGTGTCACTAATAAAGGGTAGGGAGGTGGAGCTAGCTAATGTTCTAGAGAGGCTGGCCCTTCTAGGTTTCGGGACTTATTGGTCCAGGGACCCATCTGGAGGTTGTAGGTTTCTGGAAAGTCGCCCTAGTATATGGAACCTATGTAGAATCTAATATATTACCCTAGGTGTTCTTTAAGATTGGCTGGAATGGTTTTGGTTGAAGTTCGGCAAGTTATGATAGGTAGCAGTGTCTAACTGAAGTTTGCATTAGAGTGACCTCCAGAATAGCCTCTCGACTCTATCTGAACTCTCTCAGCCACTGATACCTTATTTGTTACATTTCTTTCCCCCTTTCTGGTCAGGATGACATTGTTGATTCCACGGTGCCAGGGCCAGGCTCATCCTTGGGAGTCATTTCCCACGCCACTAGGGAGACTTTCATCCCTGGTTATCATGTCCCACATAGAGGGGAAGGGCTTTTATTTTACTTGCAGAGTTGGGTTTAGAGTGAGGCCACATCTAAGCAACAAAAGATGGACCATTTACATTTAATACGACAATTTATATTATTGGTTTTAAATCTGTCATCCCACTACTTGTTCTCTATTTGTCCCATCTGTCTTTGTTCCTTCTTTTCTCTTTTTTTTTTTTGTATTTTTTTGAATTAATCTTCATAGTTGTTTTTTTTTTTTTCTCCTTTGTTGGCTTGTTAGCTATATGTCTTTTTTGTTTGTTTGTCTTACTGGTTGCTTTAGGATTTCTAGTATGCATTTTTAGCACATCACTGTCTCCCTTTAAGTAATGTTACACTATACTTCCCTGAGAACCGTAGCTACCTAGGCCTCCCCGGACTCTCAACTTTGTTTTTTTCAACTCAGGTTGACCACCAGGATCTGCCTGAGTTCCCTTCCAGCACACTGGCCTGGAAAAGCTCTCCAGGTAGTAAGCTAGGGTAATTGTAGAGCTCATTTTGTTTGTTTCCCTTCTCTTAGAGATCAGTGTCTTGTGTTGCCTGTTGTCTAATGTCTAAAAACGGTTGCTTTATATATTTTGATAGGTTATTAGTTGTTTAATGCAGAAGAGTAAAAGTCAGGCCTTGTTATTCCTTCTTAGCTGGAAGTGGATGGCTCCCATTAGTTTTTTTTTTTTTTTTTACATGGACAGGCACTGGGAATTGAACCGGCGTCTCCAGCATGGCAGGCGAGAACTCTGCCTGCTGAGCCACCATGGCCTGCCCTCCCATTAGTTTTTTAATAACAGATTTTTGTTGAAATATTTTTTATTTTTTTATTTTTTTACATGGGCAGGCACCAGGAATCGAACCCGGGTACTCGGGCACAGCAGGCAAGCGTTCTTACCTGCTGAGCCACCGTGGCCTGCCCTTGTTGAAATATTTGATACTGATGTGTGATTGAGTTAAGCAAAATCATTATGCAGTTATTATTGAGCTTGGTGTGCTTCAAGATTAGCTATTTCTTCGAGCTTCCTAACTGGTCTTCCTTTTCCTACCCTTTCCCCATACAATGCAGTTCATTCAGTAGCCAAAATGGGCCTTTAAAATGTGTCAGATTATGCCTTTGTTCAAAACACTGTAGTGCAAAGGTTGCCAGATTTTCTTCGTTCATGATACTATTAGTATCTCAGTAATTTTTCATGGCTTCTCAGGCCAAAAGTAATACCTAAGAGTTTCATTTACTAAATAATTAGGGCTAAAGAACTTAATAAGCATTTATGTTCTGACAATTAAGTAGCTTTTTGAAAAATAATATGCATAAATAAAAAAAATTATTTCATTTATAAGTAACCACAATTTCTAAGAGGTCGTATCTACTTGTTTGGGACTATAAAATGTCTTAAGCTTCTTAAACCTTGGAGTCAGACTGGTCATTACCACCCACATTTTCTATTCCACATTGGTTTTCATGTGGTACTTGCTTTTTTTTCACAGCAACCACCAAAACTAGAGCTGCTCAAAATATAATGTCTTTGAAAGTAATGTAATGCAATCTAATGTTGAAAGTGTGGACCACCTGGAACTTGTAAAACTGTTTCTTTTGAAAGTTTGAAATGTTTTATGGCACTCCTATGAGTTAGTATAGAACAGAATAAAATAAAAGTCCTCACAATGGCCTATAAGTACCTATATGGTCTGATTCTCACCTCAACACACACACACACACACCCTCTACTTCTGACCTTATTTTCAAAAACTCTCTCTCCTCTTGAGTACACTCCATCCATATTGGTCTCTTGCAGTACTGCATTTGTGTCAAGCATTCTTCTACAAGGTTTTTCCAATTGCTGTTTCCTCTTTCACACAGATATCCACTTGGATTGCTTTTTTTCTTTAGGTCACTGTTCAGATGTCATTGTATTAATGATGCTCTGACTCCCTTATATTAATTAGCACTACCTCTTCCCTCAACATCTTTGTATTTTCTTTCCACTCTCTCTTTTTCCTAGTGTTTTTAGCTTATAAATTGATGATGTACAGAAGATGGATTAGAAAAAAATCATTTTACTTAACTGATGATATTGTAGTTTCCTCCTAGTTGCCAGTGATTCCCAGGTGCTGGCTGTCTTCTGGGTTCATGTATGAGCTCTTTGGGATGCCTTCCGAAACACAGTTTTCTGTTGTTGAAGATCTGTCCTGTCCCTATCTCTGTCATCTCCTCCCTTAGCTTTCAGCCTTGGTACCCTTCCAAGGTTGGTACCTTCCAAGGCTTGGTACCATAAACCTTTTACTGCTTTGGTACTATTATGGCCATATTCTTACATGAAGTTCTGTCAAGATGGTTCAAAGCTCTACTATCTTTCACAGTATCTACTTGGCACCCAAGAGACTAATATATCCTTGCCATGCCAGTCTGCGGGTATATATATTGCTTTTCCATCACCTCTTTTTTGCTCTCCCATCTCTTTCTATTTATATTTTGTTTCGTATAACCAGGTACAGAAACCAGAAATGCGAATCTGCTGCATGAGTAGTACACAACAAAGGAATGAGATGCCAGGGTCGTCTTCTTATAGGCACTCCCTATTTGTGTGTCATTCTCCTAGAAATTCCTCATCTGTTTTTGGTATAGTGGGAATAGGAGTGAAAAATGAGGTTCAGGGGTGAGCACTACCCAACCTCTCTCAGACAGTAGGAGAAGACTTAGCCTACTTACTCTAGGATAGCAATGTATAGCACCAGGTATTCCACTCAAGTTCCTAATTTTCTGCTTGTACTGTTTTGTAGTGAGGTCATGGTATTATAGAAAGTGAGCTGGTACTATACCTGTTTAGTAGTGGGGTCATGGTATGGTGGAAAGTGGACTGGTGTGGCCTGTTAAGTAATTCCAGTGGAATTATGTCTAGCAAATGTTGGGCAGCTCTTTTTAGATTGTGAGGGTACTTGGTGCCTATCAGTTTTCAGCTCTTGGGCTTCAACTGTAATTCTCAGCTACAGAAAAAGTCTCATTCAGAATCCTGGTACCTATATTATTTGTACTTTAAGGAAGCTTCATTATGCACTACAAAGTCTTAGAGGCAGTGGTTCTATAGGTTATGCTTTCCTTATATTGCTTAGCTCGCTGATATATTAGAAACTCATAATATGCAATATTTGGCCATAAAGCATTATACTAAAATGAAATCACATTTTAATTTTGACCTACTATGACATATATTTGACTATTTTTAGATATTCAGATGAAACTCTTCAGAGTACTAAGATTCTGATATTACATGAGAGCTTTTGCATCTCTAAAGAGAATGCATGCTTGCAAGATAATTTAAGTGGACAAGAGAGAAGAAATTTTGGGTATTGATTGGTCCAAGAATCAGCATAAGTTATATACTTCCCAATTTATCATCTGAAATATATTATGTTCCCTTGCCAGCAGATTCATGAGGCTTAATCTGCAAAAATTAGTTCCATTTTATATAATGGCTTATTCAAGCGCTTTTGTTGAGAACTCACAGGTTTGTTTTCTTTAAAGTTCAAACCTCCTTTTCAGAATTTTGATTTGATGAAAAGCAGCCATGCATATGTAAGTTATCGTAATCATTATTTTAAATTAAATGTGTTTAACTTTCAGGGTGAAAAGGAACAACCTGTGTTTGCAATGACTGGCCTTCGATGGGGATCCTTCAGAGATGCTGGCATCAAAGTTAGCAAGTAAAGGATTATTATATTGATTCATCATGATTTCTTTCTTTTTTTTTTTCTTCTATAAAGGCCATTTATTAAGTTACAAGTTTATAGTTCTAAAGCCATAAAAATATCCAAACTATGCCTTCCAGAAAAAGATACCTTGACTCAGGAAAAGCTGATGTCTTTCACATGGAAAGGCACATGGCTGGCATCTGCTGGTTTTGGTTCCCCTTCGATGCTTCTAGCTTCTGATGTCCGTGATTTCCTCTCTGTGGTAGTTAGGTTCAGGTGTCAATTTGGCCAAGTGAAGGTGCCTAGTTCTGTTACTGTGGATATGAGCCAACGGCATGTGAACCTCATCTGTTGCTGATTACGTCAGCAGTTGGCTTTCTTTGAGGTGTGCCTGCTGCAATGAATGATGTTTGATTTAATTGGCTGGATGCTTAAATGAGAGAGCTCAGCATAGCATAGCCCAAGCAGCTCAGCATACCTCATCACAGCACTCGCAGCTCAGCCCAGGCCTTTGGAGATGCAGAAAGGAATCACTCCAGGGAAAGTTGTTGGAACCCAGAGGCCTGGAGAGAAGGCCAGCAGAGATCGCCCTGTGCATTTCCATGTGAGAAAGAACCTCCGTTGAAAGTTAGCTGCCTTTCCTCTAAAGAACTATACATTTTTAACTAAATAAATCCCCTTTTATTAAAAGCCAATCCATCTCTGGTGTGTTGCATTCTGGCAGCTTTGGCAGACTAAAACACTCTCTAATCGTCCATGTGCCTTCACTTAGTTCCCCTAGTCACACCTCTGGGTTCTGGTGTGCTTAGTATCTCATGGGAAGACAAATGGCGATGTCTGTTGGGCTCTGCAGCTCCAGACATGTCTAGGTGTCTGCTCTCTTTGTTGATACCCAAGCATCTTCAAGTGTGTACATCTCTTTTGGCTGTTGTTATGATTTCTTAAAAATCTTAACTTTTTATCCTGTCTTTGTCTTTGAGGTTTTAAGACACAGTGGTCTCTGGGAATAAATTTGGTGGGTCTGGAGGTTGATTGTATATGAATAATGGGGATAGAAACAGCTAGGTAGAGGGTTATATCCTATATGCAGAAAGGTTGGGGAAATATCCATTTTCTCAGCACTAGTTTGGTGGTAGCTAAATTTCCGTTTTCTCAGCACTAGTTTGATTTTGGACATAATATCTGAGCATAGGGTAGGCTTATGTTAGATTGAAAGGAGAGCTGTCATCTTTCTTGGTTGGGTACCAAGGGGAAGGCATTGCTTGGGCCTTAAGGAGTGTTTGTAGTGCTGGTCAGAAGACTTCTCTGAGAGGTGTTTGTTTTTTGAAAGCCTGGCAGATTGAGAGACCATAGGTTGCCTCTCTTAGAGAAGGAAAAATGGTGGTTACTTGGCTGTGTTGTGAGGCAAAAGAATAGGCTGTTAAGCGGGTGATGAGTGGCGATTATCATGGGCTTTTCATGGTAATGGACTTACTTTTGGAGAATTCAGTGTGTAAGATGAATCTCTTGGCTTGGAGAGAGGCTGTATCATATTCTGTTTGATATGAGGTGAGACTGAAAGAGACTCGCTGCATGAGGTTCATTTCATATCTGATGGGTATTTTTTCTTTACCTTTTCTTACAACTGTGAGTTTATAGTTTTAATATAAGTTAAATGAATAATGATTAATCTCATAACTTTTATCAAAAAAATCTCTTTTACTTATTGGTAGTTATTCCATACTTTCTAAAATTTTACTCACCTGCTTCTTTTATTATTCCTATCCCTGCCAATGAAGGTTCTGATGATGGAATGTCAAAAGATAGATACTATATTATATTACAGACTTCAATCTTGAATGTTTGCATCTTTTTATTTGCACGTATGCCATTGATTATCTTAATTCTAGATATCACCTTGTGTTTGATCTGTAACCTCAAATTGCAGTAGCTCTCCAAGAGAAATTGCTTAGCTTTCCCTGAAAGAGTCTGGGGAGAACAAATTGTATTCCAAATCATGAATTAATCACAAGCACAGGTCAGCCTTGTTAGAAGTATCTCATGTTCTTTCCCCATATTTTGATTAGTTTCTGAACAATGAATTTTAAAATCTGATTATTGTTATCTCATACTTTGACTAGAACTGACTACTCATTGATTTGCAGTATGCATCATGGAAGAAACAAAAGGGATGTGAGAAATAATTTCCTACCTGGCCATAGGGCAACTATAAGCAAATGCCACAATTTACTATTGGTAGAGATGAAGGGAACTGCTGACAATTTAGAATAAACTGCTTCAGTTGGGATACTTTTCTAATTGGCTAACTGGGAAAAGATGCAAACTATAAAGTAAGGACCTTGGCATTAAAAAAAAATCTATCAGATGATCAAGGCCCTCAGTAGCATCACAATACTGACCTGATTATAATTTAGAATGGTTCTGCATTGCCCATTGGATTATATCTAAACACTTTATTCTGGCATTCAGGGTCCAATCTAGTTATGAAATTATGTATCTTTATCTATCTTTACTTTTAAGCCACCCCCCAACATAGAACATCTTTCTTCCTTTTGTCATATATCTAAATCTGACTCATCTTTCTAAATTCTACACCCTTACTTTATTCTTGAGGCATTCATTTTATGATGATTCCAGGCCCTTAATAATTTCTTGTTTCTCCCTGAATCCCCTCCTGATAAATAGAGATCAGCTTATGCTTATACTTATACTTTTCTGCTACCTTTTTGGGTCTTCTTTCCTCGATTTATAAGTCCCCAAGGCAGAAATTTTATCCACTGTATATTTCTTCTTTTTCCTCTTTACACATAGTAGATGCTAAATAAATGCATAGTGATCAGAGCCAAATAAGAAGTGGTTAAGGTAGAGTGGAAGGTGTCTTCATTTGCCAGGCTGCCATGGAAACTACCATACGGTAGGTTGGCTTAAACAAGAAACAGTTATTAGCTCACAGTTTCAGAGGCTAGAAGCCCAAAATTGAGGTATTGGCAAGGCAGTGCTTTCTTCCTGAAGTCTATAGCATTCTGGCGCTGGCTTGCTGCAACCTTTAGAGTCCCTTGGCTTGCATTTCTTCCTCCTATGACATGGTAGTCTCTCCTTATGTTTGTTCTTCAGTTTCTGCTGGCTTTGGGCTTCTTCCTGCATCACCTTCTCTGACTCACCATGTCTGAATTTCTTGTGCTTATACAGTAATAGTAATATAGTATTAAGGCTCAATCTGATTCAGCTGGGCCATATCTTAAAAACAAAATCCATCTTCAAAAGGTTCTACTTAACAATGGATTTGCACCTGTAGGAACACAGCTTAACATTTAGAACATAACTTTGCTGGGGGTACATAGTTCAACCCTGCCACAGAAGGTAACATATAAAAGTTTTAAGAGAGGAGCCCATCTTATTTCATTTTTCTAATTCCAGTTAGGCGTTTTCCTCTCTTCAGCTGCTTTTATGAATTTAGCAATATGTAATAAACACTGTTCATTTGCCATTTTAAAACCATATGAGTATTGTGAAATCATTTTGATTTATGCATTTTAATTGTATATTGGTAGGTGTGCATTCGTGTGTATATAGTGTGTACAGGATCCAGCCATTTCGTTTGTGAGATCACGCAATCTGCATCTTAATGTGGCTTTTGAATTTATACTTCCATCTGTTTATATTCTATGACGGAAAGGATGTATTCCAGTGATACTGAGGAATTTAGGGATTCAAGGATTCTCTGTCTATATATCCCTTATAAATTGCACTGTATAGCTAATTATATACATGGCATTGAGGTACAGGTTAAATGCTAAGCCACAATCGTAATACTAATGTATTACCTGTTATGAATGGTATCTATCACGTTGATTGTTCTTTTTTTTTGCATGGGCAGGCACAGGGAATCGAGCCTGGGTCTCTGGCATGGCAGGTGAGAACTCTGCCTGCTGAGCCACCATGGCCTGCCGTGATTGTTCTTTTAATATTCTAATCAGGTTTTTATTTTGACCCTTTTCAGGTACTGGTACTTTGGGCCTCTGAAAACCAAAGCGGCCCACTTTTTCAGCACTATTAAGGTAAATGCAATTGACAATGTATAAACTTGCCCTGTTATTTTGTATAGTTGTTACTCTGTGAAGTATGTATTTGGGATATGTTTGAAATTCCTTGCTACAGAAATGTGTGACATGCTCCCTCACTAAAATGGGGCATATTTGCTTTTCCTCTATTAATACTCCAGCAGGGATACTTTTCTCCTTGAAAAATGCTGAACCATGTTATAGGAGTACAGAAATTTAGTGACAGAATTGATCCAAAATTGTGGCCTTTCATGATAAGGGCTATGGAAGAATAAGGACACAAGAGGGCAAAGGGTAATAGAAAAAGTGATTTAAAGTTATTGACATTTAGTTTGGCATTGGGGAGAAATAGGGTAGTCAGGGACTAGAATTCTCGATGTGATTGAAAACTTGATGTGGTTAGGGTCTTCAAAGGCCAATAAATAAAACCCCTCTCTCTCTCTTCTGAGTTTGAACCTAGTTATGAAAATATGCAGGAACCAGGCAGATGGAGATCAAAATGTCAGTTTCATAAATGTCAGCTGAAGTGAAGAAAACAGCTTAGATATGTGGTCACAATCTGATTTCTTAATATTCCAAATTGAATTTATCCATTTAAAACTGTTCTTCCAGGGCGGACTCTGCTATAGTTAGCTTACTACATGAAGAAGCAGTGGATGTGTGAGTCTTAAGGATAGTGAGTCTCGTAGAGAGAGAGAGGGAGAGAAAGGAACTGAGTCCATGCATTAGTCTTTCTGGACTTGGGAAGGAGTGATTAAGGGATGGAGTGAGAAAGGCCAGAATTGTTACTCTTTTATAATTCACCCCATGGAAACTGGAGAATGGGGAAATAGTTAATCCGAAGGGGCATATTTCCCACAAAAGAGTCAACCAGAAGAATACAGGATTTGATGAAAGTAGGGTATGAGTGTTTTAGATTGCAAAGATGGAATAATTCTGGGTAATAATAAGGACCAGGATGTAGCCATTGAAATGGGTGGCTCTGGTAGATTTGAGGTGAAGACAAAAGCTGAGAGGCTGGGGTATTGTTTTAATTATTCCTGTGAACCCTGATGCTACCCAGGATGACACTGGTCTTGGGGTACCAGGAAGTAGAAGACAAAAAATTAAGAGTGTGAAAATGGTGGGCTTTAAACAGAAGTGAGAAGTCTTGGGCTGGATTGTGAGACTGGGCTATACCATCCTGGCCTCTGATAAATGGACTGTGATTCCAGGAATGAAGTAGGTATTTGATTCAACTAGATTTCATCAGTTTCATTTTAAGTGTTGCCATCTTATTATGGGATGATTCCACACTCATTCATATTGATGTGGATTTTTTTGAACAAGTTTAAACGGTATTTTTTAGTTCACTTTGATCTCCTCTCTGCTCTATGTGAGGGAAAGCAATGGAGGCAGTAGTCACTAAATTTCTGGTTTAAAGTTAAGGCTTTAAAAAAAAGGAATCAACAATAGGGAAAAAAAAGGTTGAGGATTTCATGCTTCAGTAAATTAGAGATAACTTTCTCCCAAGGGAGGAGATTAGCTTTCCAGCAGGTATAGTTAGAATACTAACCTTTCCAGAGAGAAATTCCCAGGGATTGGAGTTGTGTGTGTATGACAAAATTTTTTTCTCTTTCCACATTAATAAGGAGTGGCCTCAGATTCATCAAGCCTCTATCTCATACACGGGACCTACAGAGAGATCATCCAGCGAGCCCGAAGAGATCCCTCCTCGGCCTTCATTGTACAGGAGAATACTACGAAGGCTGGCATTATTCTGGGCACAGCCACAGGATGGTGAGCAGTGTGGTGACTGAGGTTTGGGAAGCCCTGATCCATTTAGGACTGCCTTCAAGCAGATCCCCCAAAGAATTTTAGAGACTTGACTAGAGCTGGAGAAGCCTCTCAAGGATCATTGAATTTAGTCTTCTTTGTACAATTAGAGCACTGCCCAAATGAGCTGCAAACATATCGTGAATGGGAACAGCATCCTCTGTATCATTTGTGACAAATAGTGGCTTCCTATTCCTGTTTTTGACCTTTATGTTATTGTACTGTTTTTGGAAGGGATGTCTCAGGCATAGAGGTTCCATTTTGAGCCTGCCTCTTTATCTTCCATGGATAAGAAATATATAAATATATATGTATAAGAAATATACATAAAAATAAATAAAACTAAGGTAGAAAGTTAGCAAAAAGGCTTGGGAGGCAGAGCTGAGTAGCTGGCAGCTGGTCATTTGTGGTGGAATGGAGAAGTGTTAATGGGAGAAATTGACCTATGTCTAATGGATTCACACAGCCCTCTCCAAAGAGGTGAATCCAGAGGTCTGGAAAGAAGTGCAGCTGTCCACCATTGAATTGTCCATCACAACACGGAACAATCAGCTTGAACTGACAGTAAGTGTGCTTTCTTTATTAAAAAAGAATTTGGTTTCAGGAAAAAAGTGACAAAGGCTACACGCTCTTCCACTAATTCAGTATTTTTATTTTACCCTGTGGTGATAGAAGAGTATCAGGAAAAAGAGGGTGGTGATGTACTTTTAAGTAATAATAGCAATGAGAAGAAACAGCTGAGTGAAGTAATGGCTTAAAAGCTTAAGGGACTCTGGTCAAGTGATTCTGATCATTGCTTATCAGTAATCTGCAAACTCTCTGCCTTCAGAGAACTTAGGACAGAAGGCCTTTAGAAACTGGAATTAAAATTATGAAACTTTTACTCAAGTAAATATTATTTTTTGTAACTATAGTAAATATGTAGATTTAGATCTTTGGGAGAAATATGCATGCATACACACATCTTATCCATAATATATGATTTTATTTTAGTCCAATCTATAGACGTGCACTGTCCAGTATAGTAGCCACTAGCCATATATGGCTATTTACATTTAAATTAATTACAAATAAATTAAATTAAAGACTCAGTTCATTGGCCACACTAGCCACTTTTCAAGTGCTCAATAGCCACTTGTGGCTAGTAGCTACCATGCTGGAAAGCAAAGAAAAACATTTCCATCATTATAGAAAGCAGATTGGATAGCGCAGTTTTAGACAAACGCACACAAAAGATGTTGAAATCAAGCAAAGGTCAGCAAATTTTTCCCTGCTCCCTAATTTTGTATAGACCACAAACTAGGGATTGCTTTTACATTTTTAATTGGTTTAAATAAAGTCAAAAGAAAAATAATATTTTTGTGACACATGAAAAGTATATGAAATTCCAGCTTCAATATCTACAAGTAAAGGTTTATTGAACACTGCCTTGCTTATTTATTTATCTAATACTTATGGCTGCTTTCGTGCTGCAATGACAGAGTTGAGTAGTTGCAACTGTGACTGTATGAGCCAAACACCTAAAGAATCTACTGTCTGCCCCTTTACAGAAAAAGTTTGCTAATCTCTAGTATAGAGAAAATCTTAGTAACTCATATTAATGAGAGTGCTAATAGAAAAGTCATCCTTAACTATGGACTAAACACTATATTAACTTTTATGCAAATCAAAATGGTATAATCATAGTTTGGCCATTCTCAAAATTGGCAGATGGAGTTTGAATGTAGGGGAAGTTTGAATCCAATGCTACTATTCAGAGTATTGAGGGTTTTTTTCCTAATTGAAAACTTGGACAAGTCAAGGCCTTGTAAGCATGGCACCTAAGGCAAAAATCATATTGCTACATTTATCTATTTTAATACAAAAAGATACTTGGACACATTTTCAAATGACATGTCGGGAAAAATATTAGGATCTGATAGATGAGGAATTAATAGCCTTTCTTTATAATAAACTCTTAGGAATCAATAAGAAGTGGTCAAAGGGACTAACAAAAATTAGGCAAAGGACAAGAATGGAAAAATTCACAAAAGAAATAAGCATATATTTATATTTATTGATTATATATCAGGCACTATTCTAAGAATTTTATATCATATGAACTCTTATAATCTTCATAATTACACTGTCAGGTAGATATAATTTTTATCTGCATTTTATAGGTAAAGAAATAGAAAAGGTACTCAATATCAAAGACATGCAAATTAAAACAGTAGATTTTGAATTGTAAATTAAACAGCATGATAGTATTCAGTCTTGGTGTGGAATGGGCAGTTTCATATATTTCTGATGGGACTATAAATTGGAACACTGTTTCTGGATGGCAGCTTGGCAGTGTATATGAAACGTCTAATATATATGCATACCTTTGACCTACTAAGTGTATTTCTAGGAATTTATCCTATGAAAATAATCAAGTGATTATGTAATGTAGGCAGTCCCCTACTTTCTTACATAATGGAATTCTGAAAACATTGATTAAAGTGAAAGTACTAAGGTTAAAAAGTAGATTTTTGTTCTAGAGGAATTTAAAAAGAAAGATAAGGTTTTCTAATTATTCATTTCCTTTATAACCATCTTTGATAGTATATATTTTCAGTATATAATTCATATTCTTTAATATTGTTCTTTTTTCTCTGACTGAATACCAGTGAATGGATTGCATTTTGATTTTGTGATTGCAACTAAAGATTAGTTACATTCAGAATGCCACATGCTTTTGATCTTTGCGCCAATTATAAAAGTCTATGACACTGTACTTCCTATCACTAGTAGCAGCATATTCATTTTTTTCTTTTTTCCATACCTCTTTGTAGAAAGAAAAGCAAATGCAATAAAATATTCAGAGAAAATGAGCTGGCATGTAATAGCTCATTACCGCTAGGAATAAAAGGTGCATTCAGAGTATGAAAAAGGCTTTTAGGAATGTGGAAAATTAGTATATTCACAGTATAATTTGAAATACATGAAACAAACTAATCAGAGGATGGATAGAATTTTGGTGCATGTATTTAAAATATTCTCCATGTATTTATTGAACATGAAAAGGTGTTCATATGATAGATGGAAAAGGTTAAACATGGTATGAAGCAAATGATTACATTTTTGTTTAAAAAAATACTCCCACCTATAAGTGAGTTTTGTGAATGATTGAGGTAAGCTCTAATTTTATGTTCTTTTCATATAGAAAGTCTAGGGGCCATTTATTGAAAAGTCCATTTTTTCCCATTGATCTGTAATACAACTCTGCCATATATTAAGTATTGGTATACATGGAAATCTTTCTGGTTTTCTTATTTTATTCTATTGGTCTATTTTTCTATACTTCTACTCTTACTCTGCTTGATCATTATAGCTTTATAAATCCCTCTCCCTTTTTCTCCTTCAAGTGTCTTTGGCTATTCTAGGCCCTTTGGACTTCTATATTATCTTTCAGAGTGTTTATTTTATTAATTTTCACATAAAAATCTGTTGTAATATTGATCAGGGTTATATTGAACTTATAGATCAATTTGAGGAGAAATCACATTTGTACAATATTGACTGTTCTGCAGTATGAACATGGTTTTAGTTAGGTCTTTCAATGAAATTACAGTTTTCTCTATAATATTGTATATTTCTATTTATCTTAATTTTTGATACTATGGTGGATAGTATCTCTTAAAATTTCATTTTCTAGGGTGGGCCACGGTGGCTCAGTGGCAGAGTTCTCGCCTGCCATGCTGGAGACCTGGGTTCGATTTCCAGTGCCTGCCCATGTTAAAAAAAATTTCTTTTTCATTTTCTGGCTGTCTGATTTTGATATGTGGAAATGTAATTAATGTTTTATATATTGATTCTGAATCAGCAACCTAACTAAATTTCTATCTGTGGCTTTTTATTGGATTATCTACAGATTCAATCATATCAACTACAATTAATGCAAGCTTTGTTTTATCCTTTCAAATGCTTACACTGCTAATCTTTTGTCTTAC
Source organism: Myrmecophaga tridactyla (assembly GCA_004026745.1). Taxonomy (NCBI): domain Eukaryota; kingdom Metazoa; phylum Chordata; class Mammalia; order Pilosa; family Myrmecophagidae; genus Myrmecophaga; species Myrmecophaga tridactyla. Next base: position 30,375 of record PVIY010015923.1, read on the forward strand.
TGCACTGACTAGGACCTCAGTGCAATGTTAGAAATGGTGATAGTAGGAATCACTGTCGTGTTGTTATTACAGAGAAAACTTTCTTTCCTTCCTTTGAGGATTTTTTTTAATAGTTAGCCTTTGTCATATTAAAGAAGTTCTCTTCTATTCCTAATTTGTTAAGAGTTTTTATCATGAGAGGATATTTAATTTTATCGAATACTTTTCTAGATCTATTGAGATAAGATTTTCTCATTTAATCTGTCAATGTAGTAAAATACATTGACTTTTGAATGCTAGTTTGAGACTTCTACTTTCAACTATCACAGAGCAATAAGCACCAGTTTCACCTTTGCACCTTAAACAACTAAAAACGGGACAGAATCTATGAAACAACTGCTATTAGACTTTGCACAACAACCAGTGTAGGACTGAGAGAAGGGAAATAATAAAATAGCTGAGCTGGAGAGGATCCAGGTCATGAAGTGGGGACTGAGAACCCAAACAGAGCCCAGTGGTCCTGCTCAGCTGAAGGAACAGTTGAGAATTCAAGGAGAACAGAGCTGCACAGAGGAATGAGCATTGTTGTACCATAAAATTGTGGAGCTCTTGCTGAGGTTTCCTCTAAAGTCTTTAGTCAGAGATGTGTTGGTGCATGTGTATGAGGAAACTACGTGAGATGAGGGAAGAGCTTCTGACCAGGAGGCCAGGAATAGTGTGGGTTCCCACCAGCCAGAGTGGAGAAACTAAAGCATGGGCATTGGGTAGAGTCCTCAGACAGATACTCCCTCAGTAGTGGGGCACACTTAGTTCCAGACTGAAGGCTTCTCCATTCCCTCCTAACAAAGCTTAAAAGCTAAGTGACAAAGGATCAAATTGTATCCAAATAACTTAATTTTGCCTCCAGAACAAAATTTATGAACGGCTGTCAGCACATCACAGCCCAGTATGCCTGCTGCCTATATTTGTATAGCCTGTGAGTTGAATGGTTTTTACATTTTTAAATGGTTGAAAACAATAAAAAGAAGAATAATTTCTTACATGTGAAGATTATATGAAATTAAAATTCTAGTGGCCATAAATACGTTATTGAAATATAAGCATATTCATTCTTTTTTTTTTTTTTTACATGGGCAGGCACCGGGAATTGAACCCAGGTCCTCTGGCATGGCAGGCGAGCATTCTTGCCTGCTGAGCCACTGTGGCCCGCCCAGCATATTCATTCTTAATTTAAATATTGTCTCTGGCAGTTTTCATCTTACAGTGGCAGACAGTATAGTCCGCAAGTCTAAAATATTTCCTTTCTGACCCTTTATAGAAAATGTTTTCTGACCCTCACCTTAACTGAAATGTGCCTGCCCCCTGAGGCTTTGCTTCCCCTGCAGCATTTTCAGGAGGTGGCTGTTTTTCTCTCTCCTACCCTTTTCCAGTAGGCCTGCTGATTAGGCAGTTGTCCTTCTTATTACCCTTCATTACTGCTTTAAACCCTTCTTCCTCTTCATTCATATCCTCTCCTCCTGCTCAGAATTCGTATCATCAAACCCCAACATTGTCCTGTCACCTACTGAACCTCAGGCCACTCCTCTCATTTCTCTACGATCTTATTTCCTGGCTCATTGTCACGCTGTCCAATATTACTCCTGTCTTAATTTTCAGTTATTTCAATATGTAATGCCCTGACCTCTCAATTCCTTGAACTCTTTTACTCTAATGACCCCATCCTCAGCTCTTCCTGAGTCTCTCACTCCTGTGATCAGACCCTAGACCCTGTAATTACCAATAACTGTAGCCCTCGGTTGTCTCAATTTTATGCCTTCTACTCATTCTCTGATCACTGACTTCTGTCTACCCAACTCACCTCTTATACCCAAAATTGTACAATCCTTTGGCCCCACCAAGACTTTCATTCCTTACCTAGCTTAAATTTCACTGTCAGACATAATTACATATGTTTATGTTCTCAATAATCTTGTTTCTCTCTCCCTTCATTACACTGGCTCAGCAAAATTGGCTTGGCTTGGTTGACATCAATTCATGCTTGTTCCATCAACAAGGCTAGCTGAATGTGGCTGAAGAACATGCAGCCCCATTGAGTTTATAACTGTGAACTTCAATTGGCCTCTTAATGCCACTCAGCTTTCATAAACTATTTCCCTAGTCCATTCACTTGATACTTAATTCTCTCATCTCGAACCTTGAATTCTTCCTCCTTAATCCTCACTCTTGGCTGATGACCTTTGCTTTCTTCTCGACTGAGAAGTCAGAAGAGAACTTCCACACAGATTCCTACCAGTTTCCCTACTACCTACCAGCCTAACCTATATACCACCCCCCCTTCTTAACTTTTACTTGTACCTTCTAACTTTCACAATTAGTTACAGCCAATCCCTGCACTCGTGTACTAGATTCTATTCTTGCTTGCCCATTCAAGGACTTCTTTCTTCTATATCAATCATTTTGTCTCTACTAGATTATCCCCTCAGCACACATGCAAGCCTTTATTTCTCCTATCTTATACATACATGTGTATACATACACATATTTATATACATTTGTGTGTGTGCATATAACTTTCTTGGCCACCATTTTCTCCTACTCCTACTGTTTTATGTTTTTTTTTTCCTTTTTAAGCAGAATTCCTTGAAAGGGCTGTGTGGACTCAGTCTCTTCAATTCTTCTCCCATTCTCTCCTAAACCCACTCCAGTGAGTCCAATCAGGCTTTACTCCCCCTCTAAGTGCTCTTGTTAAAGTCAGTAACTTCCACTTTGCTCAATCCAATGGTCAAATTCTTTGTCCTCATCTTGTTTGAGTTATCAGCAATGTTTAACACAGTTGATCACTCCCTCCTTGGTACATTTTTTTCATTTGCCTTCTAGAAACGTGTACTCTTGGTTTTTCTCCTTTCTCATTGGTCACACATTCTCATGGTGAAATTACCTCGTTGCATTATTTTAAATAATATTTATATGCTAGTAATTTCAAATTTTTTATTTCAAATCCAGACCTCTTTCCTGAATCCCAGATTTGTATATCCAATTGCCTACTTAAGTTATATTCTTAGATGTCTAATACACATTTCATTCTTAGCATGCCCAAAATTGAGCTCCTAATCTTCTTCTCTATCCCTTGAAACCTGCTTTATCTACCAGTTTTCCCCCATTGTAATTGATGACACTTCTATTCTTCTAGTTGTTTAAGATAGACCTCCTGGAGCCATCCTTGGCTCTTCTCTTTCTCTTTACATCTAATCTTCATGGAAATACTGTTGTTTTCAGCTTTTAAATACTGTCACTACTTCACACCACTTGCATGCTATCTGATCCAAGCTACCATTGTCTTTGACTTGGAGCATGGCAATAGGCTCCTAAGCGGTCCTCCTTTCCCTGCTTCAGTCTACTGTAAACACAGCAGCCAGAGTGACCCTTAATTATTAAACAAAGCTAGATCATATTTCTCTGCTTAGAATCCTCAAGTGGCTCCCTGTTTCACTCAACCTAAAAACCTAATCCTTAAAATCGCCTACAAGGCCCTATTGATCTAGCTATCTTCTTTTCTCTCTGATTTCATCTCCTTCTACTGTCCCCTTCACTCATTCTGCTCTGGCCACACTGGCTTCCTTGTTATTCCTTGAACATGCCAAGCATACACCTCTCCTAAGGCCTCTGCCCTAGCAGTTCCCACTTCTGTAGACCAGCAGTTCTCAAAATGTGTTCCTTAAAATAGCAATAGCAAATCACGTGAGAACCTGTTAGGAATGAAAATTTGGGGGCCCCACCTCGCACCCACTGAATCTGAAACTAAATATGGGGGCCCAGAAGTCTGAGTTTTAACAAACTCTCCAGCTGATATATGCTAGGTTTAAGAACCCCTGCCCTGGATATATCCAAAATAGAATTGCTAATTCTGTCACCTCCACAGGTACTCTGCTCAGATGTTAGTTTCTTGATGAGTTCTACCTGGACCCTTTTTAAAAAATGTCACCACCATTGTCAAC